>PVIJ01008967.1:0-70082 GCA_004024925.1 Scalopus aquaticus | reverse complement strand
GAGCGGGACTCGCGCTGAGGTCACAACAGCCTTGGAGCCCCCGCACGCTCCGCATCGCCCCAGGACAGACACGGCTGCTCAGCCGCCTGACCCGCGTTACAGTGACCCGCGCCAGGAGGGCGGAGGTCAGCGGCTCCCCCATGTTGTCGATGCTGCCAACAAGCCTGGGCTGACCTGAATGAGCCCCCCGGCCACTCTCACAGAAATGTTTTCACCATCAAAAGGAAAGAAAATCAGATGTTGATGAGGGTGACGGGGAATCTGGACCCGTGTGGAAATGGCGCAACCGCTGTGGGGCGAGCGGGAGGTTCCTCAGACGCACACACAGGCCGTCACGGGCCCCAGAACGTTCCCTTCCGCACGGTCTCGATGACACGGTTTTTAAGCTCTAGAGCCTGCTGTGCCACCCGGTGCCCGTAGTTAACCTCCCTGAACACCCAGAGGTTTGCACCGCAGCCGCCTGGAAGAGCCCTCAGCCCGCCCCCCAGCTCACAGCCAGGAACGCCCACCCGCCCCGTCCCCACAGCCTGGCCCAGCCACAGCCGCGCTCGGGGCTCCGGCGCCCCCACCTAGCCTTGCTGTTTCTCCCCGAGGGTCCGCGTTCGCTGACGGAGACTTCCACGTCGTGGCCTCGGCCTTGGCAGTCGGGTCCCCGTCCCCAGGCCTGTCTCTAGTCTCCGCATCCCCCAGTGCACAGTGTCCGTCGCTCCTCTGCGGGGCTGGGTGACCAGGTGTCCCCAAAGTCCCCTGACCAAGCCTAGAGCCCCCCAACCCCCAGCTCCCCTCCTCCCATACACCCCCTGAGCCATCCCGCATAGGTCCGGTCACTCTGCCCCACTGACCACACTGGCCAGCTCCTCCCCTGGCCCTGGTGACCACACAATCCCTCGAGGGTGCACCCCACGGCCCATCCCACAAGTGCCCCTGCACAGACCAGGGTGGGGAAATTGTGCCACACACCGAAATAACAGCACCCAAGTACGAGCAAAGGAGAAACGCTGCCTCTGAGACCACAGGATGGACGTGGAGGGAGGGTGCTGGGGGCAGCGGGCAGCAAGAGACACCTCGGGGCCTTTTCACCCACATGTGGACTCTGGGCACCAGAGCAGAAGAACCGTCACATCACAACAAAACCAGTTCTGGACTCAGAAAAATGCTGGTTTCTGAGGGACCTGTGGGGGGAGCGCAGAGGGGTCAGTCTGACGGGGGACAAGGCACTAGCGCTTTGGGGTGCCGACGGAGCCCACACACAGAGCCCCTTGAAGTTGCACCCCAGAAATGTATACAGAACTGCACATTAAAAAATGGTGTCAACTTGATGAGTCCATCAGGAAACTGTCGTCCTCACGGGAGCTCCGGACCCAAACGGAGCCGCCAACCCAGGCCACACAGAGCAGCCCCCTGATACTCGCTGAGGGTGCTGGAGCACAGAGTGCACTTGGGGTCCCTGGGGGGGGGCTGCCTGAGGCGCCGCCCCTTTGACACAAGGCAGAGCTGATTTGGAACCAGCCGGCCGGGCTCTTGGAGGCCTCCTGCTTCCTCGGCCTCCTGCTTGGCCCGGCCCGCTCTGAGGAGGGTGTGGCACGAGGGGGGCAGAGCTTGGGGGGTCTGCAGAGACGCACATCTGCTCTGGGAGGTGCCAGATCCACTGCCAACTGGGGCCTCCCTTCAGGAGAGCAGAACTGGGCCCCACAAGGGGCAGTTTTCCTTCCTGTGAGGTCCCAATGAGGAACCCCGACTTGTCACATGACGAAGAACAGGTCACACCCCTGGACTGTCCGTCCTGCCGGGCTTCATGGACTCACACTCTGCGCCACTGGGGGCCATGGGAGCCGGCTCCCCCACCCCGACCCTCATGGCCCTTCTCTGCCTGGGTGAGCTCCAGGGATTGGAGGGGTGGGGCCCCCTGTGTGTCCCCTCCTCCCAGGTTCCGTCTGAGAGCTCCAGGACCCAGGTCCCATGGGGGCAGCACCTCTGGGGAGGGGAGAGGTGCTCAGCCAGGACCTGACCAGCCACAGGCCCAGCAGGCTGCAGCCCCCAGAGGGTCGCGTCTCACCAGGCCTCTCTTCCAGGGCTGCGTCGGGGCCCCTGGGACCAGGCCCAGGCGGGTGAGTGCTCCCCACACCTCCCGCCTCACCCAGGGACTCCTGGACTTGGGGGGCACACAGAGGGTGTGGGTGATGGGACCTGCCTGGGAGGGGCCTGCAGTGACAGCGGGGGAAGCCGAGGCAGAGGCAGCCTGACACTCAGTCTACTCCTTCGCAGGGGCCCTCCCCAAACCCACCATCTGGGCTGACCCAGGCCCCCTGGTCCCCAAGGGGAGCCCCGTGACCATCTGGTGTCAGGGGTCTCTGCAGGCGCAGGCCTACTATCTGAACATAGAGAGGGTCTCTAGATACATGGAGACCAAGAACTCCAGGGACAAGGCCAGTTTCCTTATCGACTCTATGAGTGTCCGCTGGGCGAGCCGCTACCGCTGTGCTTATGAAAGCCGCCGTGACCGTTCAGAGTGGAGCGGCCCCCTGGTGCTGGTGATAACGGGTAAGAGAGGAGCCGGGACCTTCCCTGCCTGGGCCCCCTCTTCACCGGCAGAAGGGAAGGACTGTGGGCTCAGGGGACCTCACCCCTCACCGTTCTCACCCGAGAATTTGGGGTGATGGGCCCCTTAACACAGCTCCCTCATTCTTCCTCAGGACTGTACCCTGCACCCTCCCTCTCGGCCCAGCCAGGCCCTGTGGTGGCCTCAGGAGGGAACGTGACCCTCGCCTGTAGCTCTGAGGGCACACAGGGCACTTTCTACCTGCTGAAGGAGGGAGACGCTGACCCGCCGCGAGACAGGGAGTCTCAGTTCCGTGAGGGGAAGTTCGAGGCCCCCTTCCCGGTGGGCCCCGTGAGCCCCTCCCACGCGGGCAGCTACAGGTGTTATCATAATTCCGTCTCCTACCCCCACCTGTGGTCACGGCCCAGTGCCCCCCTGCGTCTCCAGGTCACAGGTGAGGCCGCCCCTCTTGCTCCCGTCCCTCCTGGGCCCGGGACTGGCCTGAGCCCTGTGTCTGGTGGCGCCTGGGGCGGGAGCCAGTGACATGGACTCCTGGGTCCAGACCCCCGAGGAGGGGGATGGGGAGGGACAGTGAGACCCACGGCAGCCCCCTGACAATGTGGGGTGACCCTCGGTGCGTGTCCGCGTCCCCAGGGGTGTACGGGGCGCCCTCCCTGTCGGCCCGGCCGGGCCCCCTGGTGCTGCCGGGGCACAGCCTGACGCTGCACTGCGGCTCGGAGGCCGGCGTGGGCAGGTTCGCGCTGACCAAGGACGAGGGGCTCACGGGCCCCCCGCGTCTGGACGGGCAGCCCAGCCCCGACTTCCCCCTGGGCCCCGTGACCCGCACCCAAGGGGGCCGGTACAGGTGCTACGGGGGACACAACCTCTCCCACGCGTGGTCGGTCCCCAGCGCCCCCCTGGACGTCCTGATCGCAGGTGAGGACCCGCCTGGTCCTGGTGGTCGCTCAGGGCTGGCCCAGGTCACTCAGGGGTGAGGGGCCAGGGGAGGCTCCTGGGCACAGGCCGAGCTGGGCGGGGGTCTGGGAGAGAGGGTGAGAGGGGGCGAGGGGCAGAGACAGACCCACAGGGGTGGAGCATGGGGGCCCCAGAGGCCCTGGGGGGTCAGGCCCCAGCTCGGGGTCCAGGGCGAGTGGGAGGGCGGTCTCTATATCCACGACCCCCCAGGACTGGACACGACACCCACCCTCTCCGCCCAGCCCGGGCCCTCCGTGTCCCCGGGGGGGAACGTGACCCTGCAGTGTCGCTCTGACGTCCGGGCGGACACCTTCCACCTCTCCAAGGAGGGGTCGCCCGCACCCCCCCAGCGCCTTCGTCTGCAGGACCCGGCGGCCCCCTTTCAGGGCAACTTCACCCTCACTGGGGTGACCTCAGCCCACGGGGGCACCTACAGGTGCTACAGCTCCCACAGCACCTCCCCCTTCCTGTCGTCTCTCCCCAGTGAGCCCCTGGAGCTCCTGGTCGCAGGTGAGGAGCCCCCACCCAGTCCACGCAGGCTCCAGGCCCTCAGTCTCAGCCCTTTTGCGGCAGAACTCTCTGAACTGGGGTCAAAAGGAAGGAGCAGCAGTGGGGGGGGCGGCCACAGGCCATCGGAGCCCACAGAGGGTGGGAAAAACAGTGACTCTCACCCCCTCCTTCCCTCCTATGCCGCCCCAGGGTCACGCCATGGCTGGGGGTGCAGGGAGGAGATTTCAGGCTTGGCAGACCCTCCACGGAGGAGGAGAGATGGAGGCAGTAGGCAGGAAGGCCCGTGCACCCTGTCCAGCCTCATTGTCTGTGACCCGCACCCTCAGGGCACACTCACGGCGGCTCCGTAGCAGGGTGCTCTCGGCAGGGGGAGACACGGGGTCCCCAGTCCCAGGCCGAGGTTCAGATTCTCCTTGTTCACTCTCGTCCTCACTGAAACGGGTTTCCACACAGTTAGGGGAGGAGGTGCGATAAGGGGGACCTGTGACTCAGCATTCCTGTGCTGTGGGCAGGGTGGGAGAATCCTGGGAACAGCCCAGCAGAGCAGGAAGGAGCAGGGGACTCAGCCCTGTGTTCCATGCTGACTCCCGGGGCCTCGGCCCCGGCGGGCGGGGACTGCCCACTTTGGGAGGCAGAAGGGCCTCCCCAACAGTGGGGACTCCCTGGGACAGGAGCTGGACGCGGTTGGCTGAGCCGCCGGCTGAGCCATCCCCAAGGCACCCACCTGGGACTTCAACTCCCCCCTTCATCACATCCCAGCCCTGGTTTCTAAGTCAGCCTAGTCTGACCCTGTGCCCCCAAACCTGTGAAGGTCCAGAACCCCCTCCTGGGGCCTCAGTTCCCTCCCGTCACGTCCACGGCCCAGGGGGGCCCATCAGCTGTGCAGGAGGGAGGAGAGAGCAAGATTTGGGCCCGAGTCCAGCCCAGCGGCGCCAGTGTGACCCCACCCTCCTCACTCCTGCCCCGGGTCCCTGGCCCGTCTCGAGTTCCCTGTTTCCCTGTTTCTTTTGTCAGTTATCAGGGGTTCTGACCTTTCGGGTCAGCGGGGCCTGTCCTCACAGGGGGCAGTGCCTGAGCGGGCAGCAGGGCCTGGCGTTTGTCCTGACCTGGGGTGTCCTTCCCGGCAGGCCCAGCCCCGCGCCCCCAGGACTACACGCTGGGGAACCTCATCCGCCTGGGCGTGGCCACCTGCGTCCTGGGGGTGCTGGGGGTGCTGCTCTGGGAGGCTCTTCACAGCCGCAGGAGCACCCGAGAGGCAGTGTGAGGTGCCCCAGGGACACTCAGCAGATGACCCCAGCACCTGGACACCAGACACGGAACACCAGGCGCTCCTGGGTCACTGATTCTGCCCCAAAGATCGTGAGCACCAGCACACCCTGGAGTTTTGGCAAATTCTGTCCTAACAGCTAATGATTAAAGAAGAGAGTCACAAAGACAGACAAAATGTTTTCAACTGTACAGTTGTGTGAAAATGACACACTTTAATGAGGTGTGAGAAAATAAATACTTAATGTAAATAAAAAGAAGATGCTGAAACAAAAAGTCTGGAAATACTAATCCTCCATCACAAAAAGTGATACAAGAAGAGTAAATTAGTTTCCATGAAACAGAAGGAAGGAAATTATTCTAAAAAGAATAATAGTTTGGAAAATAGAAATAGTGATCAAAACAATCACGATTTTAAAAATATAAATCCTTAAAATGTTTTCCTAAAGTTCTAATTGGACCTATGAATCCCAACGACCCTATTTTCCTAAAAATAGGAAAGCAGAGATCACTCCCAAACTTACTGGACGAGTCTAAAATAATGACATTGCATACCAAAGTCTTAATAATAAAGGGTAGAAAACTGACGAACAGCGGAGGCATCTCTTGGGGTGCTGGGGGGTGCCGGAACCATCTCTGCACCATCGCTGCCAAGAAGGGTGTTGTTGCTCAGAGATTCTGGCCTTGGAGCAGGCTGTGGATTGGTCTCCACGGCAAGGGAAACAAAAGCAAAAATACACAGGTGGGACCATAAACTACTGTCACCTGGTCTTGCCAGGGAAGGAAGCCGTCAGCCCAGAAAGGCCCCACTGGGCGGACTCAGGTCATTACAAACACGCATGCTCCGGGGATCCGCCACAGACGTGGGTGTACCTCCTCCGTGTGGGGGTCTCCCCGGGGCGTCCACGCCAGCCCCTGTCCTTTCTCAGTACAGCAGAAGCCCTGGCGTAGGCCCCGCACCCCGGCCGCCATGCCCCTGCAGGGACCGCAGGGCCAGACCACAGCGCGCCTCTTCACCTGGTTGTGACACAGACGGGCACGTGTATCCGGCGTGTCGGCTGATTTCCACCCCCTCACCGTCTTCCTGAGGGAGGCAGCATGAGAGGTCCCGTAGGTACCGACGACGCCACCTCTCGCGCGTCGGCCATGTCCGCAAACCGGGTCAGCGCCCAGAGAGCAGGAGAAAAGGCTTTAAAGGAATAAGATACAGCCAGAGGAGACACTTGGGATTGCTGTCCTGCCATCACCTTCCCCGTCTACCCCTCGCCTCTCTGCCCTGCTGGGTGCTGTGGGGCAGGGGTGAGGGCGGAGCCGACCCCATTCACTGTCCGACTTGGGCCCTTTGACCTCTGGCTTCCCTTGGACTCGGGCAGTAGGACCTCGCATCACACTGAGGGTATGTCCCTCCTACTTAGTGCCGCCCTGGCCGCTGGCTCCTACGCCACCCCACGTGGAGGGTACAGTGTGCACACATCAGAAGCAGCCAACGTGACCGTGAGATCCGCCCAACCAGTGACCTCTCCCAGAGGAAGCGCCTCAGTGACGGGAAGGGGCTGGGCCTGCAATGACTTTGTGCTTCGGGGGGACCAAAATCGCGCTGCTGTGGGCTACGGTGGGGCTGCGCCGGGGCCGCGTGTTTTCTCCTATTGATCGCGGTTCTGATGCCAGAGAGACACTCAGTCTTTGTACAAATTTTAGAAATTTGAGATAGGAAGAAGAAACTTGCAAGTTAATCTAGAATAACATATCACTCTAAATTCTTGATTCTTTAATTTTGGTTTAATTTACATTCGTGCATAGTTTCACTATTAATGTGTTAATGGATATTTACATGTAATTTAATGTTAAAGAAAATGAGACAGAGAACAGTAAGTTTGGGTTTGGGAGGTCACCAGACATACTCCAAATAAAACCACAATATCCAGAATTTAGGTGTCACTTTTTGCAATCAAAAGAAAGCAAAAAAACCCACAGCAGTGGAACCCTTACGATCCCACACAACTGCCTGAATCTTCTCAGTGAATAATCTTCTAAAAAGAAAGAATAGGATACTATGACATAGAATAGATACATTTTTATATCATAGTATATTATTATAATAAAGTAGAATATTATCCTACAATAATAGTCTAGAAATGTAAGTAATATTCAAGAAATAGCAGCATGGGATATCATCTTGATTTATGTTACAACTGTGGGCGAAATATTAATAATGTCTAGTAGAGTGCTAGAACAATGCCTATCGGATGTCTGACGTACATGAGAAAGAATCTGAAGCTCATGTGAAAATAACAAAGAGATGGCAGAGGTCCACGACGCAATCTAGGGGCAGCCATTCAGCTGGGAGAGCTTGAGCACAAGGTCTGTTCCAAGTCTGCCCCCAGGACAGGGAGTGGCCTGAACAACCTCTGGTCTGAACATCTCCACAACCGCCATCTTGCCGGAGGGTTCTTTTCACACCTCCTGTGCGATGCAACAACGGCAGTGTGAGTCAGCTCTGTGTTGTGGTCACACTGGAAACTGCACTAGCTGCGCACTCTCCTGACTTCCTGTGCCCTGTCCACTCTCTGGGTGGGCGCCACCTCCTTCAACAGAGCAGCCCATGGCGTCCAGGCTCACCACGCCCTTGCATCTTGGCGAGTCCGGGAGGAAGGACCAGGAGGGAGCACTGTGGCGGGTACTGGCCAGGCCGGCTGGGCCTCCCCGCAGCAGGGAGCCCCGCGTGCGAAGGGCGAGCTGGGCCTGGCTGGGTGAGTGTGTCACCAGCAGCGCCGGGGCCTGGCCGGGAGGCTCGTGGGGCAGGTGGAGGCCGGCAGGCCGCGTCTCCTGTGGGGACGTGGCTCCATCATCGCTCTTTCTTTCTAGTTTTCTTCTTGGTCCAGAGCATCTGGGCACAATCAGGTGAGTGCGTCCCACAACCTCGGGTAGCCATTCCCCCAAAGATGAAGATTTCCTTGGAGCAAGAAGGCAGATGGCAAAGGTGTTGCAGGAGGGACTGAGTGGGGAGACCCTGTGGGCAATACTCTTAGCACCGGCAAGCGGGCCCCGGGGAAGAGTCCCAACCCTGGTCTATGAACTCTCCCCAGACTCTTCCCCGTGCTCTGGGGCACATGGAGAGACAGGGGAGCTCAGAGCTGGGTGTCCGGGGGAAATGGGGCACCGGTAGAGTGAGGAGGGAAGCAGGGCCAGCAGCTATAGCAGAGACGGCAACTCAGGTCTCGGCGTTTCCGTGGGCAGGAGCTGCCGGTGCGGCTGTCACTGTATCGGACAGGGTGGGGGAGCTACAGGACCCCTGGAATTCCAGAATGTTCTGACACAGGCTCAAAGGTTCAATGCGGTTCACGTTTAGCTGACATCATTGTGTTCACCTAAGTTACTCTGCTTCCATTCGGCGCCCACTCTGCCCTGTTTTGTGTAACTGATTTTTAGTACCAGCATCTAGCAAGAGTCCTGTTCAGGACCTGCTCAAAATTCTCAGGCAATGCTGTTGAAGGCACCTTGTCTGGGTGGGGGTGGGGAATCTTCCCGGGGGCCGGGGCCTCCTGGCTTGGAAGGGAGCGTTAGAACTGTGAGGAGGGGGAGACTTTGAGCACCAGATGGGGCTGGGGCAGGCCCCAATCACCCTCCCTAAGGCTTTGCTCCTCTCCCCAGGAGGTCAGGACCGGCCCTCCCTGTCTGCCTTGCCCAGTCCTGTGGTTCCTCAAGGCACAATTGTGACTCTTCGATGTCACTTTCATGTCAAGTATAGCTGGTTCAGACTCTACAGGGAAGAAGGAATTCCTGTCCCCGGACTCACCGACTCAATAAGCCAGGACGACTTCTGCCTGGGCCCTGTGACGCCGGCACATGCGGGGGCCTACCGGTGTCGCCGTGTTTACCACTCCTCCCCATCGTCAGCGCCCAGCAGCCGCCTGGTGCTTGTGGTCACAGGTCAGAGGGCTGCGCACACCCCAACGTCCTGCTCCCACAGTGCCCGTGGGCTTCCTCGGGGCCCGCTCAGGACAGGAGCCTCCCGCGAATCCCAGATAAAATGGGGTTTCGTTCCGGAAGGGAGCGCGTGGGGGAGGGTACCGGCCCCAGCGAGGCCCGCGCCGGGACACCCGGCTGTGCGCTGCTGTGAGGGTGGCGAGGGGGAGTTAGACTGTCCTCGGGGCCCTGGAGTGAGGAACCTGGGTGATCGGGGGATGATGCCGCCCCAGGCTGTGGACACGCAGCAAGGTCGCTGCTCACGGAGCACCGCGGGGAGCCCCGTGGACGGTGGGTCTGGGGGCGGCACAGATGCGAGGGGAGGTGCTGTACACCCCACCCAGGAACTAGTTTGGGGGCCATTGGGAAGGAGTGGGACTCCGCACCCGGCTTCACTCTGCCTTTCCCTGGGGATTCCGACGTGTGCGAAAGGGCATGAGCCGGCTGCCAGAGAGCTGGAAGGCCGGCTGAGGGCTGTGACCCCGAGGGAAGGGTCTGGTGCGTTGGGGACGCCAGCGTAGTCCCAGCGAGCCGCACAGGTGTTGGGTGGGAGTCGAGGCTGACAGAGACCACGGGGAAGCGGGAGAGAGCGGGGCAGGAGCGGAGACGGGCGGGGGGCGTGCGGGGGGACGTGCAGACAGGAAAGGTGTGAGGCACAGAGACAGGAAGGCCTCACGCGGGAGGGAGGGGGCTCCTGCAAGCTTGCCGCCCGTGGGTGGGGTGAGGAAGGACGATTCCTCCTAAACCCACAACGGCTGTGTTCCCAGGCATCGGCGGGAAACCTTCCCTCCTGGCCCACCCGAGCGCCCTGGTGACAGCAGGAGGGCACCTCACCCTGCAGTGTCGCTCGGAGACCAGGTGTGCCGACTTCATTCTGCACAGAGTGGAGGCACCTGAGGACCCCCTGCGCTGGCCTGAGCAGCTCTGGAACAACCTGTCTCAAGCCAGCTTCTCCCTGGGCCCTGTGACAGCTGCCTGTGTGGGCACCTACAGATGCTACTGTTCCCTCAGGGGCTCCCACAACCTGTGGTCAGCCCCCAGTGACCCCCTGGACATCACCGTCACAGGTGAGAGGCCACAGCCACCCACCTTCCTCTGCGGGATACAGAGGGGAACATTCCAGGACAGGAGGTCCCAGTGGGGATGAGGGACACAGACGGGGGGCCCTTGTGGGGAAAGGGACAGACGTGCAAGAGACACCCCAGGGGAGATGCTGGCGGAGGAGGAGGAATGAGGACCACTTGCTATAATCAGGGACGGGTCCGGGGCTAGACGGGAGGGCGGGGTGCAGAGAAGGAGAGGGAGTAAAGGGTGAGACGGACAGGTACGCTCTCATCCGGGGAGCCCTCCCTCGGCCTTGCGCAGGGACCTGGGCAGTTTCCACTTTAATTCCACGTGCTCTTCTCCACCAGAGCCCCAGAGACACCCCACACTTCTGACCAGACGCACAGCCCCGCGGACCGTCCCAGGCTGCTCCCCACTGACCCCGTGGCCCCGCCAGGGACACCCGCAGACGCTGTGTCTGCGCTCTCGATTCCACGCGCAAGAGCCACACGCACCCAGGGCGCCAGGCCCCACAGAAGGGGCTGCCCACGGGCCTCTGTGTCGTGGTTTATGCATTTCCAAGCTGTTTCTCAGGTCCTTTTCCCAAGGTCACCCAGATATTATAGGGTTACTAAGGTCAAAGGCCACATAGACGTGCAATCAGAGAGAGAGCAGAGCCGGGGGAAAACAGTTCTAGAAGCCAGTGTAATTCCCCGCACCCCCCACCCCCCGCCCACACACTGAGCCTGAGACATGGGGAGAGAAGGCGAGAGGCGCTGTGGACCAGCAGAGCAGAGTCAGTCAGGTGTGCAGGACCGAGAGGAAGGAAGAGCCTCTCACTGCCCCACCACGTCCTACAGGTCTGCACCCGAAGCCCTCTCTCTCGGCCCCGCTGGGACCCACGGTGAGGCCAGGAGAGAACGTGACCTTGCTCTGCTGCTCTGAGCGCCCCTTCGCCCTGTACCACCTCTCCGAGGAGGGGGAGGCTGGGCCACACCTGCACGTTGGCGCCCAGGCTCTCCCCGGCGCATCCCGGGGCCGCTTCCCCCTGGGCCCTGCGACCCCTGCCCACGCGGGGACCTACAGGTGCTACGGCTCCTTCAACCGCTCTGGGGACGGGTGGTCTCACCCCAGCGACCCCCTGCAGCTCTCTGTCACAGGTGAGGGACCCTGTGTCTTCTGCTGCTGGCTAAGTTTTAGGGCCACTTCTGGGGGTGCTGATAACGGGGATTTTAGGAATCCTTGAGAGAGGAAAGAATAGGCTAATAAGGAGAAAGGGAAAAAGACAGTCTTGCACGGGGCCACACTGGGGGTGGGGTCTAAGTGTCCAGGTCACTCCAGCTTGGAAGGCCAGAGGCTGTAGCACCTCACGGTTACCACTTGCTGGAGCCCCTCCTGACCGCCGCTGCCCACAGAGTGAGTCCCAGGCGGTCAGAAATCCCTACTACAGGGAGAGAGTCCCCGGGTCCCCTGTCGGCACACCCCTCTCCTGTCCTCCCTCCGAGTCTTGAAGTCCAGGGAGGGAAGCAAGGCCTCATGGATTGTGGGGGGTCCAGCTCCCAGGAGCTCAGCGTCAGAGGACAAAGGAGCTTCAGTTGCCTAGAAGAGGAGCAGTTCCCCCTCCTCACCTGGCTCATGCCCTGTTTTCTAGAAAATGTGTCAAGTGATTCCACTGGACCCACAGAACCAAGCTCTTACCCTGGTGAGTTTAGTGTCCCGCTTACTTCTGGGTGTGGAACTTGGGAGCTAGAAGGCTTCGATCTGAATATTGTCACTTTCCAGTTGTACCATCTTGAGCTTGTCACCTCCCCTCTCTGGCCCCCAGACTCCCTGACAGCACACGCGCTCCGTGAGGACTCTCGGGCTCGAGTTTTCTGCATCTGATACTTTCTCCAAGTGAGGAGGATGACAATAGACCTGATTCCTTTCTCAGACTAAAGCTTTATTCTTTCTGTCCTCTTCCTAAATGGCGATGAGAATCTTGGGACCTTGAGGGAGGGGAAAGAAGGGGGAAGCAGTGCAAGGAGGGATGGGTCTTGGAGAAGTTCGTTTGCCAAGAAATGAGCCCTCATCCGTCAGGAAGCTCCCCTGGCGTCTCACTGGAGCAGAAACCTGGCCGAGTTCATCCTCATGGGTGACTGTGAATGTGCTCACTCGAGCATGTTCCATGGGCCGCGTATGCCATGTGTATCCATTTCCTTTCGCTGCTATAGCAAATCCCATGAGATGGTGGATAGAGACGACACATTTCTCTAAATTGTTCTGTCGGCCCCAATTCTGAAATGGGCCTCGCTGAGCTAGATTCCAGATGGCGGCAGGGCTGCATTCCCTTGGGAGGCCCACGGGAGAATCCGCTTCATTGTAGCGGCGCCTGAGTTTTCGGCTCGTGGTCCCTCCGTCCATCATGGATTCACCAAGGAAGAACAAACTTATGTTCAACCAAGAGCCGATGTCTGAAAAGCTGCCCAGGGTGTGTGGGGCGCCCTCCCTGTCAGTCCAGCCGGGGCCCTGGTGCTGCCTGGGCACAGCCTGACCCTGCAGTGCGGCTCGGAGGCCGGCGTGGGCAGGTTCGCGCTGACCAAGGACGAGGGGTCACGGGACCCCCACGTCTGGATGGCAACGCAGCCCCGACGGCCCCCTGGGTGTGACCCGCACCCTCAGGACACTCACGGCGGCTCCGTAGCAGGGAGCTCTCGGCAGGGGGAGACAGGGGGTGCCCTGTCCCAGGCCGAGTTTCAGACTCTCCTTGTTCACTCTAGTCCTCACTGAAAAGGGTTTCCACACAGATAGGGGAGGAGGTGCGATAAGGGGGACCTGTGACTCAGCATTCCTGTGCCGCGGGCAGGGTGTGGAGAATCCTGGGAACAGCCCAGCAGAGCAGGAAGGAGCAGGGGACTCAGCCCTGTGCTCCGTGCTGACTCCTGGGGCCTCGGCCCGGGCGGGCGGGGACTGCCCACGTTGGGAGGCGGAAGGGCCTCCCAGTCCGAGGGAGACTCCCCGGGACAGGAGCTGAGCCGTGGGCTGAGCCGTCCCCAAGGCACCCACCCGGGACTTCAACTCCCCCCTTCATCACATCCCAGCCCTGGTTTCTAAGTCAGCCTAGTCTGACCCTGTGCCCCCGAACCTGTGAAGGTCCAGAAACTCCTCTGGGGCCTCAGTTCCCTCCCTTCATGTCCACGGCCCAGGGGGGCCCATCAGCTTTGCAGGAGGGAGGAGAGAGCAAGATTTGGGCCCGAGTCCAGCCCAGCGGCGCCAGTGTGACCCCACCCTCCTCACTCCTGCCCTGGGTCCCTGGCCCGTCTCAAGTTCCCTGTTTCCCTGTTTCTTTTGTCAGTTATCAGGGGTTCTGACCTTTCGGGTCAGCGGGGCCTGTCCTCACAGGGGCAGTGCCTGGGCGGGCAGCAGGGCCTGGCGTTTGTCCTGACCTGGGGTGTCCTTCCCGGCAGGTCCAGCCCCGCGCCCCCAGGACTACACGCTGGGGAACCTCATCCGCCTGGGCGTGGCCGCCTGTGTCCTGGGGGTCCTGGGGGTGCTGCTCTGGAAGGCTCTTCACAGCCGCAGGAGCACCCGAGAGGCAGTGTGAGGTGCCCCAGGGACACTCAGCAGATGACCCCAGCACCTGGACACCAGACACGGAACACCAGGCGCTCTTGGGGCACTGACTCGGCCCCAAAGATCGTGAGCACCAGCACACCCTGGAGTTTTGGCAAATTCTGTCCTAACGGCTAATGATTAAAGAAGAGAGTCACAAAGACAGACAAAATGTTTTCAACTGTACGGTTGTGTGAAAATGACACACTTTAATGAGGTGTGAGAAAATAAATACTTAATGTAAATAAAAAGACGCTGAAACAAAAAGTCTGGAAATATTAATCCTCCATCACAAAAAGTGATACAAGAAGAGTAAATTAGTTTCCGTGAAACAGAAGGAAGGAAATTGTTGAGGAGTTAGGTCCCGGAACATACTGTCTCGAGATAAAGATAGTGGAAGTAGGTTTCGCTGCATTTACCCACAAATAAAGTGTCCCCTTGAACCCTGTAGCCCACCTCTGGTTTCATGGGTCCTTGATTACCAGCTGAAGTGAATCTCCCTTGGCCTGGAACGTTTTCCAGCTTTACTGCTGAGGTGGATGTTGCAGGACCAGTAGGGGCAGCCCCCACACTCCGGATATTTATGGCAGGATTTGGTCTGGTCGTACATAAAGCGGGCATAAGGATTGTTGTTGGCTCTTACAGAATTAAGGGTCAAAGGGATAGTAATTGAGCTCTGGCAGCCTTGGGGCAAACAGAGCTGTTCCCACTAGTTTTGTTTGTTCCGAATAAGTTTTCAGGATCCTAAAATGCCATAAGTAAGTGCTAGATGTTTGTCCTACAGTTATTATAAACAGGAGGAGAAGTAGGGGGCAGGCCAGGCACAGGAGGAGAAGAAAGGAAAAGGGGGAGCTTTGAAGCGGAGAAAATTCTTGTAGAGTTTCCTGAAAGACCTGATCTTTGATCCAGAGGAGGACATCTTGTGGGGAGGGGAATCACTGTAAAACCAGGAGATAAGGCAGAGACGCTGGAGCACAAAAGACAAACCTGCGTGTTAGGAGGGGGTTTGGGGAAGCCAGAGTTACGAGAGAAGCGGAGAGTCAGGATGACTATGTGTATTCCCGTCCACAGATGCTGAAGAGGCCTAGGTGTAAGGTTTTTTAGCAGTACCTGGTCACCGGGATGGAGCTGTTTAACCTGTGGGTTTCCAGACTCTGGTTGGGGTAGGTAGCGGTTCACGTGTTCCCGGAGCAGCTGCCGGAGAAGAGTGAAAAGAGGTAGGTAACCCACTAGGGGTGATAGTGTGTTGGGAAGGTGAGGCCTAAAAGGAAAGGCCTGCCATACATGAGTTTAAAGGGGCTGACAAAGAGGGGGCTCCGACGTGTAGCCCTTACTTATGTCCCTGAGGTCTCTACCTGATTGTTCCTGAAGCTGCTTAATTAACCCTAACTTGTCCTGGGACTCATTCCCCCTCTACGGATGGAGCCCCTAACTGCTGTTAGGACGGACGGCGTCGGTCTGGTCAGTAACTGCTTCCTGCTGAAAATGGGCGACGTGCGGAAACAGTCAGGGCTCCACCGCAGACGATCTAAGGGACCTCGGAAGAAAGAAGATGGCAACGTCATACTGGCTTTCATCTGAAGGGCCATTTGGAGTCTGGTGGCTTCCAGACGAGAAGCAATGATTTTAATGAGCGCGTTGAGGATGCAAGGTACAAACAAAAGAGCAGTAAAGAAAATTAGTAAGGGAACGAGGAAGGGAGCAACCAGGCCGGAAGTTGGCTTCCTACAGAGGCAGGGATTGATTGTAGCCAGCTAGGCCCTTGTCCTGCCTGTCTTTTAAGGTCATGTACAATGGTGTAGAGGGCTGTCCGGTGTTGAGGGAGGATAGAAAATCTGGGGGGCCAGTTGTTATTAAGTTGTGAAGGAACTAATTGTGTCCACTTATAGTGGGAAGAAGTAGTCCCATTAGTGAGATGTACCGTCATCCCATGCGTGGAAGCTGATGAATGACTTAGTTTTTTGATAGACGCTGGTAGGGCCCGGAGAGGAAATTTTGTACAGCACAGTCCCCTCTAGGGCACACCCAACAGTCACTATAGTTTCCTGTCCTTGCCATAAGACTTAAGGCCAGAATTAATGGGTGGCGATGAGAGTGAGAAGCAGCCAGCAGAGTCATCAACACGGGAATAAACATTAACAAGAATAGCTTAATTGCCATGGTGGACAGAGAAGGCGACCGAAAAAACGAGCCAAAGTAAAATAAAAGAAGGACTTTTTTTTTTTTTGACAAATAGCCCACTCTGGGGGCATAACTGAGTGTAATCCCAGGGT
Organism: Scalopus aquaticus; assembly: GCA_004024925.1. Classification (NCBI taxonomy): domain Eukaryota; kingdom Metazoa; phylum Chordata; class Mammalia; order Eulipotyphla; family Talpidae; genus Scalopus; species Scalopus aquaticus. Next base: position 53,918 of record PVIJ01008967.1, on the reverse strand, counting down.
GAAGAGGAAAAGTACAAGATAGATTATAGCTGTAAATCTAATACACAAAGAAATTATGTGGAATTAAGTACTTTCTTTGTGGTTGGCGGTTTGAACAGGAGGCGAAGGTCATTAGTGAGACCTGGGGCTACTGCACTACCCCGGCGTTTTGTAGCAGCATCCAGAAGAGCCAATAGTGACTGCAGAGACCAACAGTTAGGAATTTAGTTACCATGTCCTGTCCTAACAGAGAAAGAGAGAAAAAGAAGACTAAAAATATATAAACATGTGGCCTTGTAGTGAGCAAGGTAGTGGTGATATAAAGTACCCTGGGTCAGACTGGCCATTAGTACCAGTGAGGGAGACACTTGACCAGTAGGTCAGTCCAAAGAATGGAAGCAAGACAGAGTTAAGTGGCCCCTTATTTACCAAGAAGGTGATGATTTTTTCTGCCACTTCAGGGTCACCCGAGGCTTGTCCATAGAAACAGTAAGCAGGGGAGACTGTCTTACCTTTGGGCTTTTTCAGAGAACGTCTTTTACTGCATCGGGTTCTTCATAGTCAGAGGCAACTGATGGTGAAGCCTGTCCCCCATCTTTATGCCCTGTGTGACGGCACTGAAGGCAAGGTCCTGAGGACAGCTTTAAATGGTCGCTGCTGAGGTGTCCCTGTTGCTGGCAGTGGAAGCAAGCTGGCAGCCCTTTAAGAGGTTGAGGTCCTGAATGCCGCGGGGCACATGGGGCCTTGGGTGAGTCTGAGGTGGCAGGGTACTGACAATGGCAACCGCCATATACTAGGCCCTTCTCACGTCTTTTTCCTGTTTTGGAAGTCGTCCTTGGACACAACAGTTTTTTTTTTTAAGAAACCTCTCTCAGACCTTCAACACTTTTAACACTTTCTTTTGCTTTCTTAATCTAAGACACCTCTTTTCACCTCTCTCAGACCTTTAACACTTTCTTTTGCCTTTTTACTCTAGCACCTGTGTTTTCTTTCTTACTCTAAGACATCTTTCTCAGACCTTCAACACGTTTAACACTTTCTTTGCTTTCTTACTCTAAGACACCTCTTCTCACCTCTCTCAGACCTTTAACACTTTCTTTGGCCTTTTTACTCTAGCACCTGTAAGACCCCTCTCGTAGCCCAAGACCTTTAAAATATCCACTCTGAATACATTTCTTTAGTTAGACATAATTATTTAGACTCTGATGGCAGAATTTAGTTAGGGAATAAGCTGGCAGGCCCAGAGATCTTTTTGGAAGGTCAGAGCCCTGAGCAATTAGGTAACAAGTTACTGTTTTTTCTTAGCAGGGGTTACATTGAGGCTTTGTGTCAACATAACTTTAGGTAATTAAAGAGATAGAAGGGTTGGTGGGGGTTGGGACGAGTTAGAGAAGGGGTGGCTGTTTGAGGTGAGTGGAGGAGGCCAGGGGTTTGTGAAGATTAGAGAAGTCTGGCTATGAGAGAGGAGTTAGGGATGCGGAGGCGGGGTGGGGTGGGGACAGGTGGCTGAAGAGGCCAGGAACAGAAAGGAGGTTGGTTTTGTTGTGGGTAGAGATTATCCTGGAGGGCTTTGAGGAGGTGGGGAAAATGGTAAAAAAAGGCATTTGAAGGTCTAGTACCGAGAAATGAGTGATGGAAGGAGGGGCAAGTAGGGATTACAAGAAAGGAATGGACAAGTGGTGTCTGAGCTATGAGGCAATGAACCGGACCTGCCGACTGAGATTAAGCACATCATTAAGACAAGCAACACTTTTTTACATGTCATGTATGGGGAAGACAGAAGAGGTAGAGTAAGATTTTATTTTATAGTTTGTCTGTTTGTAGACTCTTATTAGAAATCAGAGGTTTGGAATTTAGCTTAACGAAGTAAAGAAAGTTGAAGAAATTTTTAGTCAACCAAAAAGCACCCTGTATAGCTTGCGAACTAGTGCAAAGTAACTCAGCAGTTTTTGCCTTACACAGTTCAGCCCTGAAGATTAGGGAAATAGAATTTTTTACCCAAAGAATGAACCAGAATAGTATTTTAAGGTGGACAAAAGAAGAGTCCAGTTTTTCCACAACTGGAAGGAAGCAGAGACATACCAGTGATCTCAGCACTGGAGAAAAAATCCAGGCAGCTGCTTGCTGAGACCAGAGGCAGTTCCCCACCAGCCAGGTGTAGGGGGTCCCTCACTTTAGTCTCTAGCATTTTACCCCTTTCCTCGGCTATGGCAAAAGTAATTTAGTTGGAGAGGGGTGTCACACCTGAGGATACCATTTATGGGCCAGATTTTTGTACTGGGACCAGGCATTATTTAAAGAAGGACTAGGTGCTTTTTGTTTAGAACATTTGAGTGTTGGGGGAAGAGACAGAAGAGGGGCTGGTTTCCCAGCCAGAAGGACCCGATAGGTGTGGCAGGTCTGGAGGGGGGAAGGGCGGGAGCGCAACAAAAGGAAGGCCTGAACGGAAGGAACAGTCCAGTCAATTTTTGAGTTGTGGTCCCCCATTGTGGAATTTTTAAATAAATGGTCCCTTTATGGATGTTTTAAATGGTCCAGGTCTTCCGTGAGTGGGAGAGAGAAGAGCCTACGTCTCGACCTTCGTTCTTCCACCCAGACATGCCTCGGGGAGGACTTTAAACCAGCAACGCGAGAGCAGGAGACGTCTCTCCAGGTCTCGGTACAACAAAAATATGGCAGCAGTCGACGCGGGCCCACGATTTACCCAGCGAGAGAAACGCCTCAGGGAGGACTAGTGGAAAAGCGACTGAGCCAGGCAGAAAGGCCCCGGACCAACCAAAAGACCATTCAGTGACCCATGGAGAGAGAAATGAGGGGGCTCACCCACACCAGATCCAGGGAGGCGACGGAAGAGTGGTGGGAGACAGAGGCTCCAAAATTCAACCTGTAGTCAGCCGCAGGCCCTTAGTCTCGCTCGTGGTAACACAGAAGGAAGGAGAGGAGGAGAAGGAAGCCGCTAGAGAATAGAATTGCCGATAGTAGTTGTGGGTCTGTGGTCCACAGAGAGAGAGAGAGAGCGAGAGAAGGGGGTCCAGAGGGGGCCGGACCACACCTCCCGGGTTTCAGCACCGTACGTAAGGTTGAGCGATAGAAGAAGGCAAGGAAGCAGAGGGGAATGTAAGATGCAGAGGCCTTTATTAGCAACCCCCAGGTGAGGTTCACAGATCCCAGGCGGGGGGGTCTGTGTAATTGCACCCAGCAACCAGGGGGGTGGGCTTTTAGAAATTTGAGATAGGAAGAAGAAACTTGCAAGTTAATCTAGAATAACATATCACTCTAAATTCTTGATTCTTTAATTTTGTTTTAATTTACACTCGTGCATAGTTTCACCAAATTAATGTGTTAATGGATATTTACATGTAATTTAATGTTAAAGAAAATGAGACAGAGAACAGTAAGTTTGGGTTTGGGAGGTCACCAGACATACTCCAAATAAAACCACAATATCCACAATTTAAGTGTCTCTTTTTGCAATCAAAAGAAAACAAAAAACCCCACAGCAGTGGAACCCTTATGATCCCACACAACTGCCTGAATCTTCTCAGTGAATAATCTTCTAAAAAGAAAGAATAGGATACTATGACATAGAATAGATATATATTTTTATATTATAGTATATTATTATAATAAAGTAGAATATTAGCCTACAATAATAGTCTAGAAATGTAAGTAATATTCAAGAAATGGCAGCATGGGATATCATCTTGATTTATGTTACAACTGTGGGTGAAATATTAATAATGTCCAGTAGAGTGCTAGAGCAATGCCTATTGGATGTCTGACGTACATGAGAAAGAATTTGAAGCTCATATGAAAATAACAAAGAGATGGCAGAGGTCCACGGCGCAATCTAAGGCTCAGCCATTCAGCTGGGAGGGCTTGAGCACAAGGTCTGTTCCAAGTCTGCCCCCAGGGCGGGGAGTGGCCTGAACAACCTCTGGTCTGAACAGTCTCCACAGCCGCCATCTTGCCTGAGGGTTCTTTTCACCCCTCCTGTGCGATGCAACAACGGCAGTGTGAGTCAGCTCTGTGTTGTGGTCACACTGGAAACTGCACTAGCTGCGCACTCTCCTGACTTCCTGTGCCCTGTCCACTCTCTGGGTGGGCGCCACCTCCTTCAACAGAGCAGCCCATGGCGTCCAGGCTCACCGCGCCCTTGCATCTTGGTGAGTCCGGGAGGAAAGGACAGGAGGGAGCACTGTGGCGGGTACTGGCCGGGCCGGCTGGGCCTCCCCGCAGCAGGGAGCCCCGCGTGCGAAGGGCGAGCTGGGCCTGGCTGGGTGAGTGTGTCACCAGCCGCGCCGGGGCCTGGCCGGGAGGCTCTTGGGGCAGGTGGAGGCCGGCAGGCCACGTCTCCTATGGGGACGTGGCTCCATCATCGCTCTTTCTTTCTAGTTTTCTTCTTGGTCCAGAGCATCTGGGTACAATCAGGTGAGTGCGTCCCACAAAACTCGGGTAGCCATTCCCCCAAAGATGAAGATTTCCTTGGAACAAGAAGGCAGATGGCAAAGGTGTTGCAGGAGGGACTGAGTGGGGAGACCCTGTGGGCAATACTCTTAGCACCGGCAAGCGGGCCCCAGGGAATCGAGTCCCAATCCTGGTCTATGAACTCTCCCCAGACTCTTCCCCGTGCTCTGGGGCACCTGGAGAGACAGGGGAGCTCAGAGCTGGGTGTCCGGAGGAAATGGGGCACCGGTAGAGTGAGGAGGGAAGCAGGACCAGCAGCTATAGAAGAGACGGTAACTCAGGTCTCGGCGTTTCCGTGGGCAGGAGCTGCCGATGCGGCTGTCACTGTATCGGACAGGGTGGGGGAGCTACAGGACCCCTGGAATTCCAGAATGTTCTGACACAGGCTCAAAGGTTCAATGCGGTTCACGTTTAGCTGACATCATGTGTTCACCTAAGTTATTCTGCTTCCATTCGGCGCCCACTCTGCCCTGTTTTGTGTAACTGATTTTTAGTACCAGCATCTAGCAAGAGTCTACTGTTCAGGACCTGCTCAAAATTCTCAGGCAACGCTGTCGAAGGCGCCATGTCTGGGTGGTGGTGGGGAATCTTTCGGGGGCCGGGGCCACCTGGCTTGGAAGGGAGCGTTAGAACTGTGAGGAGGGGAGACTTTGAGCACCAGATGGGGCTGGGGCAGGCCCCCATCACCCTCCCTAATGCTTTGCTCCTCTCCCCAGGAGGTCAGGACCGGCCCTCCCTGTCTGCCTTGCCCAGTCCTGTGGTTCCTCGAGGCGGGTCGGTGACTCTTCGATGTCACTTTCATCTCAAGTCTAGCTGGTTCAGACTCTACAGGGAAGATGGAAGTCCTGTCCCCGGACTCACCGACTCAATAAGCCAGGGCAACTTCCGCCTGGGCCCTGTGACGCCAGCACATGCGGGGGCCTACCGGTGTCGTCGTATTTACCCCTCCTCCACCAGCAGCCGCCTTGTGCTTGTGGTCACAGGTCCGAGGGCTGCGCACGCCCCAGCGTCCTGCTCCCACAGTCCCCGTGGGCTTCCTCGGGCCCGTTCAGGACAGTGGCCTCTCTGCGAATCCCAGATAAAATGGGGTTTCGTTCCGGAAGGGAGCGCGTGGGGGAGGGTACCGGCCCCTGCGAGGCCCGCGCCGGGATACCCGGCTGTGCGCTGCTGTGAGTGTCCAGCGAGGATGGAGTTAGACTGTCTTCGGGGCCCTGGAGGGAGGAACCTGGGTGGTCGGGGGGATGATGCCGCCCCAGGCTGTGGACACGCAGTACGGTCGCGGCTCACGGAGCACCGCGGGGAGCCCCGTGGACGGTGGGTCTGCGGGGCGGCACATGCAATGGGAGATGCTGTACACCCCACCCAGGAACTAGTTTGGGGGCCATTGGGAAGTAGTGGGACCCCGGCCCCGGCTTCACTCTGCCTTTCCCTGGGGATTCCGACGTGTGCCAAAGAGCATGAACCAGCTGCCAGAGAGCTGGAAGGCCGGCTGAGCGCTGTGACCCCAAGGGAAGGGTCTGATGCCGTCGGGGACGCCAGCGCAGTGCCATGAGCAGCACAGGTGTTGGGTGGGAGTCGAGGCTGCAGAGACCACGGGGGAAGCGGGAGAGAGCGGGGCAGGAGGCTAGACGGGCGGGGGGTGTGCGGGGGGACGTGCAGACAGGAAAGGTGTGAGGCACAGAGACAGGAAGGCCTCACAGTGGAGAGAGGGGGCTCCCGCACACTTGCCGCCCCTGGGTGGGGTGAGGAAGGACGATTCCTCCTAACCCCACAACGGCTGTGTTCCCAGGCGTCGGCGGGAAACCTTCCCTCCTGGCCCAACCCAGCACCCTGGTGAAAGCAGGAGGGCACCTCACCCTGCAGTGTCGCTCGGAGACCAGGTGTGCCGACTTCATTCTGCACAGAGAGGGGGCACCTGAGGACACCCTGCGCCGGCCTGAGCAGCTCTGGGACAACCTGTCTCAAGCCAGCTTCTCCCTGGGCCCTGTGACAGCTGCCCGTGTGGGCACCTACAGATGCTACTGTTCCCTCAGGGGCTCCCCCAACCTGTGGTCGGCCCCCAGTGACCCTCTGGACATCACCATCACAGGTGAGAGGCCACAGCCACCCGCCTCCCTCTGCGGGCTACAGAGGGGACGTCCCAGGGCAGGAGGTCCCAGTGGGGATGAGGAGACAGACGGGGGGCCCTTGTGTAGAAAGGGATAGACCTGGCGAGAGACACCCCAGGAGAGACGATGCCAGAGGAGGAGGAACGAGGGCCACCTGCTATAACCAGGGACTTCCTTCTAAACCCACAACGGCTGTGTTCCCAGGTGTCAGTGGGAAACCTTCCCTCCTGGCCCACCCGAGCACCCTGGTGACAGCAGGAGGGCACCTCACCCTGCAGTGTCGCTCGGAGACCAGGTGTGCCGACTTCATTCTGCACAGAGAGGGGGCACCTGAGGACACCCTGCGCCAGCGTGGGCAGCTCTGGGACAAGCTGTCTCAAGCCAGCTTCTCCCTGGGCCCTGTGACACCTGCCTGTGTGGGCACCTACAGATGCTACTGTTCCCTCAGGGGCTCCCCCAACCAGTGGTCGGCCCCCAGTGACCCCCTGGACATCACCATCACAGGTGAGAGGCCACAGTCACCCGCCTCCCTCTGTGGGATACAGAGGTGACATTCCAGGACAGGAGGTCCCAGTGGGGATCAGGGAGACAGACGGCGGGGCGCTTGTGTAGAAAGGGACAGACCTGGGGAGAGACACCCCAGGGGAGACGCTGGCGGAGGAGGAGGAACCAGGACCACTTGCTATAATCAGGGACAGATCGGGGCTAGACGGGAGGGCGGGGTGCAGAGAAGGACAGGGAGTGAGGGTGAGATGGACGGGTACGCTTTCATCCGGGGAGCCCTCCCCCAGGCCTTGCGCAGGGACCTGGGCAGTTTCCACTTTAACTCTACGTGCTCTTCTCCACCAGAGCCCCAGAGACACCCCACATTTCTGACCAGACGCACAGCCACGCGGACCATCCCAGGCTGCTCCCCACTGACCCCGTGGCCCCGCCAGGGACACCCGCAGACGCTGTGTCTGCGTGGACGCTCTCGATTCCACACGCAACAGCCACACGCACCCAGGGCGCCAGGCCCCGCAGAAGGGGCTGCCCACAGGCCTCTGTGTCGTGGTTTATGCATTTCCAAGCTGTTTCTCGGGTCCTTTTTCCAAGGTCACCCAGATATTATAGGGTTACTGAGGTCAAAGGCCACATAGACGTGCAATCAGAGAGAGAGCAGAGCCGGTGGAAAACAGTTCTAGAAGCCAGTGTAACCCCCCAGCCCCCCCCCCACACACACACTGAGCCTGAGACATGGGGAGAGAAGGAGAGAGGCGCTGTGGACCAGGAGAGCAGAGTCTCAGTCAGGTGTGCGGGACCGAGAGGGAGGAAGAGCGTCTCACTGCCCCGCCCCGTCCTACAGGTCTGCACCCGAAGCCCTCGCTCTCGGCCCCGCTGGGCCCCACGGTGAGGCCAGGAGAGAACGTGACCTTGCTCTGCTGCTCTGAGCGCCCCTTCGCCCTGTACCACCTCTCCAGGGAGGGGGAGGCTGGGCCACACCGGCACGTTGGTGCCCAGACCCTCCCCAGAGCATCCTGGGGCCGCTTCCCCCTGGGCCCCGCGGCCCCAGCCCACGCGGGGACCTACAGGTGCTACGGCTCCTTCAACCGCTCTGCGGACGGGTGGTCTCACCCCAGCGACCCTCTGCAGCTCTCTGTCACAGGTGAGGGACCCTGTGTCTTCTGCTGCTGGCTAAGTTTTAGGGCCACTTCTGGGGGTGCTGATAACGGGGATGGTTAGGAATCCTTGAGAGAGGAAAGAATAGGCTAATAAGGATAAAGGGAAAAAGACAGGAAAGACCTTCAGTCTTGCACGGGGCCACACTGGGGGTGGGGTCTAAGTGTCCAGGTCACTCCAGCTTGGGAAGACCAGAGGCTGTAGCACCTCACGGTTACCACTTGCTGGAGCCCCTCCTGACCGCCGCTGCCCACAGAGTGAGTCCCAGGCAGTCAGAAATCCCTCTACAGGGAGAGAGTCCCCGGGTCCCCTGTCGGCACACCCCTCTGCTGCCCTCCCTCCGAGTCTTGAAGTCCAGGGAGGGAAGCAAGGCCTCATGGATTGTGGGGGGCCAGCTCCCAGGAGCTCAGCGTCAGAGGACAAAGGAGCTTCAGTTGCGAAAAAGAGGAGCAGTTCCCCCTCCTCACCTGGCTCATGCCCTGTTTTCTAGAAAATGTGTCAAGTGATTCCACTGGACCCACAGAACCAAGCTCTTACCCTGGTGAGTTTAGGGTCCCGCTTACTTCTGGGTGTGGAACTTGGGAGCGAGAAGGCTTCGATCTGAATATTGTCACTTTCCAGTTCTATGATCTTGAGCTACTCTCTCCCTGTAGCAAGGATTTCTGACCGCCTGGGACTCACTCTGTGGGCGGCGATCAGGAGGGGCTCCAGCAAGTGGTAACCGTGAGGTGCTACAGCCTCTGGTCGTCCCAAGCTGGAGTGACCTGGACACTTAGACCCCACCCCCAGCGTGGCTCCATGCAAGAGAAGGTCTTTCCTGTCTTTTTTCCTTTCTCCTTATTGGCCTATTCTTTCTTCTCTCAAGAATTCCTAAACATCTCCGTTATTGCCTCCCCTCTCTGGTCCCCTCTCTGGCCCCCTGACAGCACATGAGCTCCGTGAGGACTCTCGGGCTCGAGTTTTCTGCATATGCAACTTTCTCCAAGTGAGGAGGATGACAATAGACCTGATTCCTGTCTCAGACTAAAGCTTTATTCTTTCTGTCCTCGTTCCTAACTGGCACTGAGAATCTTGGGACCTTGAGGGAGGGGAAAGAAGGGGGAAGCAGTGCAAGGAGGGATGGGTCTTGGAGAAGTTTGTTTGCCAAGAAATGAGCCCTCATCCATCAGAAAGCTCCCCTGGTGTCTCACTGGAGCAGAAACCTGGCCTAGTTCATCCTCATTGGTGACTCTGTGAATATGCTCACTCGAGCATGTTCAAAGTGAATTTGCTCACTGGAGCATGTTCCATGGGCCACATATGCAATGTGTATCCGTTGTATCCATTTCCTTTCGCTGCTATAACAAATCCCCATGAGATGGTGGATAGAGACTACACATTTCTCTAAATTGTTCTGTCGGCCCCAATTCTGAAATGGGCCTCGCTGAGCTAGATTCCAGATGGCGGCAGGGCTGCATTCCCTTGGGAGGCCCACGGGAGAATCCGCTTCATTGTAGCGGCGCCTGAGTTCCTCAGCTCATGGTCCCTCCGTCCATCATGGATTCACCAAGGAAGAACAAACTTACGTTCAAGGAAGAGCCGATGCCCGAAAAGCTGCAGATGAAAGAAAGCTTCAAGACAGATCCAGAGTAGACCCAGATCGCATAAGAGAACTACGGAGTTTGTGTTATGTGTTTACTGCCCCGGAAGTCACCAAATGACTTATTAGAATTTACAGAGGATAAATAGTGATTTATATGAAAACAGTGGATTGAAGGTGCATGGAGCTAGGCCATGGAAGAGGCCTCTGCCAGCAGAGGTCACCCCTATGTTCACCCCTCTCTGCTGTGTTCCCTGTTTTCTAGAAAATGCTTCGATTGATTCCACTGGACCCACAGAACCAAGCTCTAAACCTGGTGAGTTAAGGGTCCCTGTACTCTGGGTGTGGAAACTGGGAGAGAGAAGGGCTCTAAGTGAGTGGAACTTGTGGACGTAAGGTTGTTCAGATAGAATCACTTGGAGGAAGGTTCTCTGGATCTGGTTTTTCCCAATTGTTTGGTCTTTCTCAGGCCCTCAATCACCTTATGAGATTTATTTCCACTACAACTAGGCCAACACTTGACAGGTGAGGGAAAATATACCGGAGAGGAAGTGCAGCTGAATCAGCGTGTAACAGGGCTCGGTATAACCAGGAGGACAAAGGTGCTTGAGTTCAGGTCATCGTCATTTTAACCCTGTGTGGTTTTCTTGTCGCTCTTGTTTTTTACATGAACTGAGCTAACCTCCTTCCCTTTGAGGCTCCCTGTGAGGATGAGGTCAGAACAAAACCCTGAATGCCTTGTAGGCAGCACAGGTCCTGAGCAGAGTGTGATGCTGACATGACATAAATCTTATCCTTTAAAACCTCTCCCTCACCCCAGGTCCCAGCCAGATGTGGGGAGAGCTCCCTGGGAGGTGATCACAATAGTCTTTGAGTCAGCTCAGTTCGGCAGACTCAGAGGTGGGCGATAACACTCCTGCCCAGGAACTGTCCTCCAAATCCTCAAAAAGACTCATTTCGTTGAGGCAGAAATGGACGATCACAAAACATGTTCAGACACAGCGGGAAGCGGCAACTGTCTTCCTCTGCCTCGCCCGCCGAGCGTCAGCCTGGTGTCCGCTGCGAGGCCAGGAAACGTAGACACGCTGCTTTTACAGCCCTGGGCTCGCGCCCTGTCTCTGTTTCCTGTCGGGTGGTGTGAAACAAATCCACTCACTTCAACTTAGCTTTCATTTTCCTCTGTGAGTGCTTGGTCGGGTGTTGGAGGAAGAAGTGCTTCTCCAGCCATCGGCAGGGGAGCCAATCAAGGGGAGTTGCTGGGACGGCCGCTCACGGGAGCCACCTCTTGCCTCAGGTGCCCCCGGACACCCTCAAGTTCTGATCGTGCTCACGGTGACCATCAGCTCCCTTGCCATCCTCCTTTGCATCCTCACCCATCGCTGGTGCCTTAACAAAAAGAGTAAGTTGGGGGGTAAGCGGCCAGAGCTACCCAGAAAAGTCTGGGGGGAAGGGCTGGCGGGTGTTCTGCTGCTGCAGGCTGATACCTGGCCAGGGCAGGGCCACTGAGGGGCTTTCTGGAGAGACCACCAGGGTCCCTGGCCTCCCCTCAGCCTCAGACCACCGCCTGGTTATCCGCCACACCCATGTCCAGTGCGGCCATTGCCATCTGGGGGGCCCCTGTACGTGCAGAAAGTGGCAAAGAAATGCAATGGATGGGACTCGGGAGCCGCTAGTGGGTCTTCGAACCCTAGGGAGGTGGGATTCCGGGCTCTGTTTGGGGCAGGCCAGAATCCCGGGCATCCACCACGCCCTCCGTGCACTGGCACCTGCATCTATAAAGCGAGAACACAGACGCCGCGCCCCAGCACGATGACGCCGTCCCCTGCAGACGCTGCTGTGGAGGACCGAGAGCCGGAGGCGGGCAGAGCAGCACCTGGAGAGGTGGGTCCCCCCAGCACGCCCTCTTCAAAGCAACCTCACTCCCTTCTAGCCCCCACGAAGGTCTGCACCCCCCACTCACCGCTGCCCCCTCTCCAGGAGCCTGGAGCAGAAGACCCCCAGGAGGTAACATACGCAGAGCTGGATCCCCGCATTTTCACAAAGAAAAAAATCACTGCTTCACAGAGGCCCAAGGACCCCTCAGCTGATCCCTGCGTGTATGTGGAGCTCGCAGTCCACGAGCCCAGACCCAGGCGCGGGTCCCGCATGGAGAGACCTTGAGGAGGGCGCCCAGGGAGGCCGCACATGCGTCGGCCTCAGCGCGCCAGCTCTGTCTCCCCTGCAGCCAGGGTCTGAGGCCTACGCCGGCGTCCCGGGTCTCCTTCCAGCCCCGCTCATCTCTGAAGCCGCAGAGCCTCCCCAGGGAGCTCTGAGCGTGCTGCAGCCATTTCTGGCATTGTCCACAAGACCACCCGCGCGTTCTAGAAGCCCCCGCGACTGGCCCACTTCCTCTGACGTGCTCCTGAAGAGACGCTGGAAACCGTGACCCGTTCAGTCAACGAACTAATCCCCCCAGCAAAACTATGTGGAGCACAGTCTGTTAGGCCTCTGGGCAAATGTCAGAGGTGAAAGCACATGTCCTGGTGGACCAGGGCGGGACACCGTTGCACGCTTCTGTGGGGGAGCGGGTGCGGACTCCTCCCTGCGTGATCTTTGGCCACGTTTTCTAATCTGTCCATGGGATTTCTGAACAACATACCCTGAGCACGGCTGCCCCGCTTACAAGCCACTGTGGTCGGGCCTCCCTGGTGGCGCAGGGGTTGAGCGCTGCGCTGTGGAGCTGTCGGCAGCACACGATGCGAGTTCGACGCCCGGCCGGGGAGATTCCCACATGGTGCAGCGGACCTCTCCTGCCTCGCCCGCTGCTCCCCTCAGCAGTGTATTTCTGATCTGCCTGTTCTGCTCCCCGCTCTGTCTCTGGTGAACCCTCTCGCCGCCCCACGCCTCTGGCTTGTACCCCAGCTTGTATGCATAAATAAATAAATCTTAAAAAAAAAAAAACCACTGTGGTCTCCGTTTTCACTGGAAAGAGACGAATTCCCCTGTTCCGCCCACAGGGTTCTGTCCCCCAGGCCCTGCCAGCCGTGGCGCCACCACCACCAGCTCATCCCACCCCCACTTTACGGTGTACGCCATCAGGCATCTCATCATCCGTAAGAAAGCTCATTCTCTTTTTCTCTCCAACCTTGGCGCAGATGCCTTTATTCACATTTAAGTTCATGTCCAACAAGAGCTCTAGAAGTCCCAAAATAAATACTTTCATTTCCTGATACCCAGGTATTCTCAGGTATCTTTAAGATCATTATGTTTTGGGGCCTCCCTGGTGGCACAACAGGTTAAGTCTCAGCACTATGAAGCTGTCCACAGCCCCTGCAGCACGAGTTCAATCCCCGGCCAGGGAGCTTCCCACAGGGCGCAGCAGACCTCTCCTGTCTCCCCGCTGCTCCCCTCAGCAGTGTGCTTCAGTAGATCCACCTGGTCTGCTCACCACTCTGTCTCTGGTGAATCCTCTCACACCCCACACCTCTGGCCTGCACCCCAGTTCTTGTATGCATAAATAAATAAATCTTTTTTTAAAATCCTAAGGTTTCAGTGGAAGAACTGTCCAGGTCACTTGTGGGGCAGACGACTACGCCACCGTCAGTGAGTGGCTGTGTCATTTGTTTTTGTATGACTTGATTTTTATACCAGTTTTAGGTAACGACAACATGAGAGGAAGGTGTGGTTGCCTCCCAGACACCCGCGCAGGCCCAGCCTGCCTGCCAGCCACAGCACGTGCCGCCTAGTGCATTATCTCTCACCAGGGATGAGCCTCAGCGATGAAGCATCATCGTCCGAAGCCCCGACTTTGCCACGGGGCCAATCTGGGCGCTGCGCATCCCAGGGGTCTGACCAGCATTCAGCGACGTGTCAGCAGATCCCCCACTGTGCACCACCCGGGCGCGCCACCTCTGTGCCCTCCCGGCCACCCCTCTGCCCCTCGGCTCCTGGCCGCCACGAAGCGCTTTCACCTTCTCCACCATTTTGCTGCTTCCAGGGTGTCACGGAGTTGGAATCTAAAGAAATGCCACCACTTTGGGGTCCCTCTCCCACGTGGTAGCACACGTAAGGGTCCTCCGTGTCTTTAAGCTCTGACAGCTCGTTTTTAGCGCTGAACGGTGTTCACTGTCCGAATGAGCCACAGAAGATTTCCACTCCCGCCTACTACTTCCGGGGTGTGGCAGCTGGGACTAAGGTGCTACAAACACCCCCACACAAGTGTGCGTGCAAACGTGCATTTTCACACAGCTGCCGCGTCCAGGAGTCTGCCCTCCTAGTAGGAGTGCTCTGGTACCGCACGGTCATTTTGATTTGCATTTCCTTGAGCACATAGGATGTGCAACGTCTTTTCTTGTGCTTGTTTGCCATCTGTGTGACCCATCTTGAGCTCATTTTTCTGAAGGGTGTAAGGTCTCTGCCTGTGTTTCTTTTTTTTGAAGTACGTGGATGTTCGGTTGTTCCAGCACCATTTGTGAAAGAGCCTGTCTTTGCTTCCTTGTCGTGACTTTGCTCACGGAGTAGGAGATCTGGTCACAGGAGTCTGCTTCTGGCCCCCTCGAGTCAGTTCCATTCATCTATGTGTCTGCTCCTTTGCCAGTGCCCTGTCCTGGTCACTGCAGCTTTGTAGCGAGATGGCACCCGTCTTTCTGCTTTGCCCCCTTCAGTATTTTGTTGGTTCTTCTAGGTCTCTTATTTCATCACACAAAGTTAAAAGCAGTTTGTTGCTATCTGGAAAAGAACTCGCTGATCTTTTCACTGGGATTGAGTTGGATCCGTAAATCACATGGGGACAAGCTGACGTCTGACGATGCGGGGCTTCCCGTCCACGAGCATGGGCTGTCTCTGCACTCATTTCCTTCTCCTTTGAGCTCATTCATCAGAGTTTTGTATTTTTTTCATGTTGCTCTTGTAAATGTTTCCTTGAATTTGTACCTAAGTATTTCATTCAGGGAGGTGATATTTACTTTTTGGTCCTTTCCTGAAAAGTTTGCTGACTCCTGGGTTAAGATTGAGCCTAGAGGCCCAAGAATGTTTTTTAATACCCTACGCATGGACCTAAATTTAGGCTCTCGTGCCTATTCATCGGAACGCAGGAGAGAATGGAATCTAATGACATTGACATTAAAGAGCCAAACTAAGTTTGAAAAAGAGAGCAAAACAAGATGTTGGAAAGAATCTTAGTCACTTTACTATTCCTCTTTCAGAAAAGGAAGTATGGGAAATAAACCAAAACACCTCAGTGTTGTGGTTAATTACTGCCCTGTGTTTCTGCTCTTTGATACATGTGGCTCAGAGTGGGTCTTGGACTGCAACCAAGTAATCTCACTTCTCCCTGGAAAGTCATCCAGTCTTTTGGTGATAGCATTCATAATGACGATATTTTTAACTAGGTCATCCTGCCTCCAGAATCCATGAATATTTCCACTGCTCCTTTCCCCATTTTAAATACCCAGTAAGAACATAGCTGTTACTTTTCTCTCTACCCAAGTACCATTCAAGTGAGAAGGAAAAAAAAAGAAAGGAATGAAGGAAGGAGGGATGGAGGGAGAAAGGAAGATTTAAAAAAAACAATAAACTATCATCATTTGAATGGAACTGTAGAGGATTATGTAAAGTGAAGTAAGTTTTAGGAGAAAGACAAATACTAGATGACTTCACTTAGTATGGATTATAGAGAAACAAAACAAAGGAACAGATATAACTAAACCACCCTAGAAATATGACTGCAGAATTAGGACTACTAGTGGGGGAGGGGACGGGGGGGTTCAGTGGTTTAGGGTGGAGGCGATGGGTGATTGGTAGTGGGCGTGGTGTGGTGACATAGACCGAGAAGGTGTGAACTTGGCCTCTGAATCACATACAGTATTACAAACCAATGTCACCTAAACAAAAACAAACAAACAAACAAACACAGAAAGAAGGAAGGGAAGGAGGAAACAAAAAAGGCATAAATCACCAGAAAATTGAGATGTGTGCAATTTTATACCATTGAATTTCCTGGAAATTGGTGAAGGAGGATGAAAAAAGAAATATCTTCAATTTGCACCCAGTAGCCAATGCAAGAGCTGATTGGGCTTCCAAAAGATGGGAGACGCTCTGGGCTTTAAATACGTGGTGTCTTGGAAGGCAGAGTTACCAGGGCCGGGGGACATGCTCACTTCTCACTCGAAACCTGAGCAGAAAAATGGGCTCTGCTCCGACTCCACCCAGAGCTGCCCAGGGAAGATAAGATCTCAGGGAAGGAACCATTCCTTTGGGGGCAATCACAAAGAAAAGGGGAACTCTGACCTCATACTTCCTGCGGACTTTCTGTCTGGTAAGAATCTTTTGTCCTGCGAATATCCTCCCAGAGAGGCTCGTTGGCTGAGGCCGGGTCAGGATTATGGCATCCAGAGATACCACCCTCCTCTGTCTTGGTGAGCCCCCAAATTCAGGTGGGTTAGGGGGAAGATTGGGGGACCCCAAAATAGTCAAGGTCCTCTACACATGAGGACCCAGAAATCTCGTGGCTGCTAGGGAGCCCTGGTCCCTTAATAGAGAGATGGCCAGCGATCTGCAACTGGGCTTGCTGAAGTCCAAGCTAACGGTGGAGCTCACGCTTCTCTATTCAGCGCGTGTCATTTGGGCCCGACAGATGAGAATCTCGGGCTGCAGGGAAAGGCAAAGTACAAGATGATCCTGAAAGCTTTGTCCATATGGGAGCTCCATAAACAGCTACTATGTGGGGCGATTCAGCGCGGACAGTGGAGAGTGGAGGACTGACTGTCCATGAATCTTTCCCTTCCAGTGTTCTGTCTGGGCCAGAAAATTCAGGCACAGGAAGGTGAGTGTCCCCTCAGTACCCCCCCAGTCCTCCCACCCTCTCAGGGCAGCTCTGGGGTGGAAGTGTGGGGGCCATGGCCTGGTGCCCAGCTGAATGCCAACGTTATTCCCCCTTCTAGCTGTGCCTGCCCGGCTCCCCTTGCTTAACTTCTACCTCACTTTGGTCTCTCCAGGCCCCTCAAACTCATCATGCACAGACGTGGATGCAGTCTTTCATCTGTCTGTCATGTGTTTTACTGAGTGTTCACAAGGACGGGGAGGAGGAAGTCGGTGGTCATCCTTGATTGTCCAATATCCTCCCCTCGGCGCGTCTACTTCATTTCACAACTGAATTCTCCCCAGTCCATTGCTCTGCCTCATTTAAAGGGACACGGCCTTAGCCAAGCCTTACTGTGCCTCCTGTGTACTCCCCCAGGCCACTGCAACGCTGACACTGAGTAGGGCTACATTCCTCTGTGCGGGCTGTCTCCACAGCTGCTGCCTCAGCCCCAGTGGGTGTGATGCCAAGTCCCCCAGGATCTCTCTCCCAGTTCCTTCTAAGACTGTAACCAGGGTTATTTGTGTCTGCACGATAATTACATCGTGCCCCCTCTGAGAACGCCTCAGTCGCCTCTCTTCAGGCTGACCTAGCAATGTCCCCCTCTCCCAGGTCCCAACACCCACTTCTCCCACATCTTCACGCCCCTGCTGAGGGGCTGCCCTTCCCCCATGCCGACCTCATGTGGATTCTCTCTCACTTGGCGCTCTTTATTCGCATGGGGTCTTCTCCCACCCCCCTTCAGGCTGGCACCCAAGCCCGCCTCCCACACACCCCCGTGACGCCCACCAGCCTCACGCCTCAGCCAGACCTCACATCTGTCATCAGACCTCAAGTTCTACGTCTGTAATGTGCAGACCGTACCCGTGAGCTGCAATTATGTGCTTGAGTACTTTTTAAATTAGTAGCTGCCGTTTCCCTCATCACTTCCTTGAAGGCAGCACCAGGTCCATGGAGGGAGGTGTCGCTCCAGCTCAGCACCGCTGACATCTGGGACAAGACAGCCCTTTGTTTGGGACTGTCCTTTGCCTTATAGGGTCTGGGGCCTCTACCCACTAGATGCCACCCCACTGTGAGAACCAAAAATGTCTCCAGACAGTGTCAACCCAGCCTCTGCAAGGCAAAATTGCCCCCTGTTGAGAACAGCTGGATTTGGTCACATCAGGACATGGCAGTAGATTCACAACGTGCCTGGTTTGATTGGAGATTTAACAGGCAGAGTTAACAGGTTTAGTTGGAGACGTAGTGGGAGCCTCAATGCGTTCTAGAGCAGCAGATGCAGGCTGACGGGAGTGCAGAGCACTGACCGTGAGCGTAGTCAGGGTGAGCATAGTCAGCCCCTTCCAGGGCCCCAGACGCGCATTTGTCTGCTTGATGAGGGGCCTCTGGGGTGACAAGCTCCATTTGACCCACCTTCACAGAGCCGCAGTTGGGCCCGTAGCAATCAGGTCTAAGACAGACGCTGCTCCAAGGGCCAGCGGGTCTCCAGTGCTGCCCCGAGCTAGTTTCTGTGTTAGGGTGGAAGCTGGGAGCGGAAGCCCTCGAAACGCAAAGCCACCTGCTCAGAATCTCTCGGTGTGAATGAATGAGTGCAGAGAAGCCAGCCAAAATCTTCCCCTACCACGGAAACCCGTGCAAACCCTCTGCGTCCCGAACTCCCATCCTGGCACAGTTCCTTCCTGCAGTGGCTTCCGGCCCTGCCCACAGAGCTGACGGCCGCCCTCGCCAGACCCTTGTGTTCGCTCTGTCCCTCTCGGAGCGGCCTCCACTGGCCAGCACAGAGCTCTCCAATCTGCAGAGGACAGAACGCAGAAGCCGAGGGAGACGCCTTCGCTTCCAGGCTCAACCAGAGCTCCACTGTGGTTTTGATCCACCGACATGTCTTCTCCAAGCCTCGGTGCCCTCACTCCAGAGGGAGAGAAGAAATTCATAACAGAAGGAACTTGGTTCCCTGAAAAGCTCTTCAGTTCTTGGAAAGCTAATGATATGATCAATTCCATATATTGAACCAGAAGATAATTGTACACCAGGGTTCAGAGCAGCATTATTCACAAGAGCCAAAAAGTGGAGAAAACCCAAATATCCAGTGATATGAATACATGAATAAAATACGGCCTATGCATCTAGTGGAATACTATTCAGCCATCAAAACGAAGGACATTCTAACACACACTCCAGCTGGGTTGAAACTTTCGGGCATTAGGCTCAGTGGAATTGCCAGACACAGAAAGACAAATATTGTATTATTGCACTGATAGGAGGCACCTAGAATAAGCAAACTCATAGAGACCAAAAGTAGATTAGATATTATCCGTGACTGAGGACAGAGGAAGTGGTGGGTGTTTGGGGGAGGGTTTGCTACTTAATGGTTACAGGGTTTCTGTTTCTGGTCATAAAAGAGTTGTGAAAATATGTAGAGGTAATGGTTGCACAATATGGTGACTAGAATTCTTATGTTTCCTGTGCCACTGAACTGTGTTTTTGAAAACGGCCAACACGATCTATTTTATGCTATAGATGTACTTAACACAAGTAGAAAATAGCACCTTAAAAAACTATTTTAAAAAGGAAGAACCTGTAAGCCCTTCATACATTAATTTATCTGTGATCCCCCCCACAGAGAAGGAAAGAACATGGCTTCCGCAGGGCAGACCTCCTGAGGCTGGGCTCTGTCTTCTTCCAGGGGACCTTCCGGTTCCTGTTATATCTGCCACACCCAGTTCTCCGATTCCCTGGAATGAGTCTGTGAAGATCCTGTGCCGGGGATCTAACACCTCTTACCTCTACCAGCTGGAGGTCCTGAGGAACTTCACGTACGTGGAGGTGGGGAAGAAACTACTCCTTCAGGAGGAGGCTGAGTTCACCATTAGCGACATGGACGCCAGCACTGCGGGGAGCTATCGGTGCCGCTATAGGAGAAAGACCGGCTGGTCCCTGCACAGCAGCGCCTTGGAACTGGTGGTGACAGGTGAGGGACAGCCAGGGTCCCATCCCTCGGGTCGGTCTTTTTTTTTTTTTATTCTTTGTTGGACTATTTTAGAAGAGTTGGAGACTTGCAGGAAAACTGAGCCAATTCAACACAGTGGCCCCTAATGCCACACAGGGCATGCCTTACCATGATGGACCAATAGCGCTCTTCTCAGCCAAAGCCCATAGTTCATTGGAGCTCCTTAGGTTTTACCAAACAGCCTTCCTCTAGTCCAGATGCCATCCCACATTTAGTTTCCGTGGCTCTCCAGGCTTGTCTTGGCTGTGGACGTGTTACAGAGATCTCTCTGTGAAAGGGAGCGGAGATTGCAGGCATGAACAGGCACCATTTTTCCACCCCATTTACATGCAGTCCCTGTGGACTACAAGTCCCAGCCTGCCGTGAACCAGACTTCCCAAGTGGGGAGAGCTGGGAAGGGTGAGGTGGGAATATAAATGGAAGTGGGATGAAGGAGGGGGAGGAGACACAGGAGAGGAGACATGGGTGAGAGATGGGGAAGGCTGCTTCTGGTCCTTGGCAGGGACAGTGGCAGCCATTTTCTTCACCTCAAGGTAGATTGGGTGGTACGTTTTGAATTCTGAGTCTCCCCTTCCGCCCCAGCTCTCTGGGACCTGTTTAATCCCATTTTTGTGGCTCCTCACAAGATGGTGCCTTAGATTTGTGGCAAGCTTTTGAGCTTCAGTGACTGGACATTTGCACAAATCTAAGGACACATGCAATTTTTGGAGTTTTACTGGGAAACTGTTTTTTGAAATCCTTCTCTCTATGCACACCAACTCTATTAAAAATCTTTCACATCAACAGCATGATTTCTTTGCCTTTGAGCATGTGGATGACTGGGTCCCTTTTAGAGATGAACCTCTTAAAAGTTTGGGGTCCCTGGGTGCTCCTCAGTCACACAGACATTTCTCAGACTTTCATTGTCTTTGATGACTGGGGCCATTTTGGGGAGTGCCCATCAGGTATTTTATAGGATGTCCCAGTATTGGAAATGGATGCTTTCCTCATGACAGGCAGGATACAGGTTGTGGGGAGGGAGAGACATGGACACAGTGCTGTTTGCACCGCGTCGTAGCAAGGGTCCACACCCTACAAGTGAAGAGGGCCCCTGGCTGAAAGTGAAGGTGACTCACCCACTCTCCACTCTTTTCAGATGGAAGGAAATCACTACACACAGCCGGTGTCAAAGGAGCAGGGACTTCCCGAGTTTAGCCCTCAGTTTGAAGCTCTGTCTTCAAAGTAGCCTGTGTTTCTAGAAGAATACACCTTAGATTTCCGGGTTCTTTTATCTATGACTTTCCTTTTACCCAATATCTGTTCCTCCAGTCCCTGATGTAGCTCTCCAAACTCTCTAGGTACCACACCTCCTTTCCCCAGTCTGTGTCTTGTGATATTTTGATGTCTAGGAAATACATGCATTGGGTCTTTGCCCCCATTTCAAGCACACAATCCCTGAAGCCCTTGGAATCTCCTAAATGATCAGAGAGATAAAGGTGCTTTGATAATCCTCACAAGTCCCTTCAACCACACCTGAGTTTAAGACTTTTATTTTTTTATTTATTTATTTTTAAAGATTTATTTTTTATTTATACATACAAGCTGGGGTACAGGCCAGAGGCATGGGGCGGCGAGAGGGTTCACCAGAGACAGAGTGGGGAGCAGACTAGGCAGATCAGAAATACACTGTTGAGGGGAGCAGCGGGCGAGGCAGGAGAGGTCTACCGCGCCATGTGGGATTCTCCCCGGCCGGGCATCGAACTCGCGTCGCCACTGCCGACAGCTCCACAGCGCAGCGCTTAACCGCTGTGCCACCAGGGAGGCCCTGAGTTTAAGACTTTTAGAAAATGCCTAAGGAAGGGGGCTGGTTTCTAGGAGAATCAACCACAAATGAAATGGCTGAAACTGTCAGCTGCACCCCCAGCCTCTGAGGAGACCAAAGATTGAATTCAGTTACCAATGATCAGTGAGTGAACATCGTGCCTCTGTGACTGAACCTCCATTAAAACCAAAAGGATGGGGTTTGGAGAGCAGCCAGGTTGGGAACACAAGGCGGTGCCCGGAATAGTGGGGTGCCTGGAGAGGGCAGGGAAGCCCAGTGCCCTCCCCCCTCCGTCACCCCTATGCACCCCTCCATCTGGCTATTCTTGGGTTACATCCTTTCTATAATACACTGGCCGTCTAGCTAGTGAGATATTCTCCTGAGTCCCACAAGCCTCTCTGATGATGACCTGAACCCCAGGAGGGGTCGTGGCGACCTCTGAGCTCATCCTGACCCCCCAGGAGCGCAGGACAGCGTGGGCCCGTGGTAGGCTCTGAAGTGGGGTCGGGTCTGGTACGACTCAGCCCTGGCCTGCCCTGCGGGACCCGGCAACCCGAGAGTGTCAGAACCGGGTTGTTGTGGGACACCCCGCTGGGGGCTCGGAGTTGTCTGGTGATGTGGGACAGAAACACCCACATTGTAACTGGGAAGAGAATCAGGGGCCCTTCTGGCTTGAGAGACCGGAGCTCTCCCTCGAAGGTGGGTCCCCATCTAAGCTCCACAGGGCACCCCCGTCTGTGACACCCGGGGGCAGTGACGAGGGATGCTCCCGGCTCCCCTCCCTTGGAACAAGGAGCACCAGCCTGTGCCCTCCCAGCCTGGATGCGACAGGAGCAGGGATAAAAGCAGGGGCGGCTGTGCTGAGGGTCCACCCTTCTCTCCTAGGCCTGTACGAAAAGCCCTTCCTGGCCACGGGCCAGCGTCTGGCGGCGAAGCTGGGAGAGAACGTCTCCCTCCAGTGCCGCTCGGCGCACGTCCCATTTGACGGGTTTTCGCTGACCGCAGTCCACAGGCCTGCTCTGCCCCTGCGCTGGCATGGTGGACCCCAGAGCCACTTCGTGCTGGGTCCCCTGAACGCCAGCTTCTCGGGGAACTACAGCTGCTACGGCTGGTACGACGCCAGCCCTTACGTGTGGTCAGCCCCCAGCGATGCCCTGGAGCTCGTGGTCACAGGTAGGAGCGCCCCAGCCCAGCCCTGGGTGTCCTCCTGGGCTCAGCAGGGGCCCCGGCCGCGGGCAGGGGTCTGAAGAGGTGCACGGGAAAGGGCAGCTGGGACCCCCTGCTGGAGCACGGGGGTCTCACACCACCTCGGCGTTCACATCCGCCCCCTCCACACGCAGCCTCTGAAAACAGGCGGTCCCCTGAGAAAGGAGAGGCCGACACTCAGTGGGGGGGAAGCCGGGGCCACCCAGCACCCCCAGGCTGACCCGGCTCCTCACTGCCCTAGGACAAGTCCACCTGCCTGGGGCCGGGGCCTGGGCAGCTGGGAAGGTCAGGCGTGAGTCCATCTTTGTTTTGCCAGCTTGCCTCACTCCGCTCAGAGCGGGCGGCCTCGTTCTCCCGTCCCCCGTCTAGTCATTCCACAGCTGGCGGGATCTCGTCTGCAGCTACGGGGGTGCCGTGAGTGCGAGCAGACTGTTCTTGTGGGGAGACTAACTGCGGTGCCAGAACCAGGGGATGCCCGGGGAGGGCCGGGGCTGTCGCCTTCTCCTGCAGAGGAGACAGCCGCTGTGTCTTGTCTTAGAAATCAACGTCCTTCCAGTCCCAAGATGATCCTCTCCTTATCTTCTGCAACTCGAAATACTTTACATTTTGCAATTAGGAAATCATTTGGAAAAAAAACCAAAACAAAACAGACAACAAGACTTCATTTGGAACTTCAGATCCATTAGTCATTGATTTCCATATTTTAACAAAAGAGTTGCGGGGATTTCTGCCCCTTGTGATTTCACAGTATTTTATTACGTGCTGGAGGACATAGGGCTGCAGTTCACATAACAGTGAGAAAGTTCAAGTTTCTCATATAGCAAATGAAGGAAAGTCTCAGGCCGTGGCATTGCCTCACCAGTGTTGTGGAGTTAATTTTACTGACATTTATCTGAAAGTTTCCTTCTCTTACCTGCTCCCAGCCACCGAGAGAGCTGACCTCGGTCATGATGAGAGCGGATTCAGCTCAGTAGGGGTGAAGAAGGCGTAGAGGGGAAATTTAGGGTCCCAGTGTGACAGGGATGTGATTAGTCATGGAAATCACACCCGAGGCAGGAACGAGCAGTGAGCGCAGCCCCCCGAAAGCACCTCCTTCCGCAGCTCGAGACTACTTCACCCTGCTCTGGGCTCACGACCAAACTCTTTGTGAACTGTGAGCTCACTGAGGCGCATTCCAAGCTCACTGGGGTGGCGGGGGGGGGGGGGCACAAACAGGAAATAAACTCTCTTTTTGGGGCTCTGGGGTTGAGAGGGAACTGAACACAATCAGTGATTGTTTGTCTCCTTTGATTTGTATCTCTCGGCGGTGCACCACGAACCAAGATTACGCGGTGGAGAATCTGATCCGAATGGCTGCCGCAGGGCTGGTCCTCCTGGCTCTCCTGGCCCTGCTGGCTGAACACCAGCACAGCCAGCAGGCCCCAGGCCAGGGGGACAGGGAACACCGGAGTGGACAGACACGGCAGACGGCATGGAGCGCTGAAGGGGCCCCCAAGGGCCGTCTGTGGACACCTGTCCCCGAAGCAGACATGCCCCTGCACACCTGGAGTTCTGACCAGCTGCATGGAGGATGCAAAGGACAGAGAGTCGCCAAGAGGGTCACTTAGCTCAATTTCAAGCCAACCGGAATATCCTTTTATCGCGTGACGCCGATGCTTTCGCACCCGCCTTCCTGGACGCTGGCCATAAGCCTCGCTGTGCCGGCTGGCCTGCTCATGTCCTGTGATAAAAGTAGCGCACAGCATCTTCAAGTCTCCCTGCTCACCTTTCTTTATCCCCCTCCCGCCATTGGGGCCCCACCCATCACTTCAGCTTTGCCTTGAACCGAATATCCTTGCGTGCCTCTAGTTGAGACCTTAACACTTAAAATTCCATTAGCTACTGATACTAATATTTAATTACAGATATTGTGCCCTCAACACACCATATTTCGTGACACATGTGTGCTTCTAGCTTTCCCCGGGTTGACACATGTATGACACATGCTATCCCCATTGCTAAGGGAACCCCCATTCTTCCAGCATTGACACTCTTGAAAATATCTCTTTTCTCCAATGCAAAAGAAACAAATTTCTGAAAACAGCCCCAGCAAATGCCTCCTTTGGGTTATTCAGCACTTTGAGCTCCTAGTCTATCAGCTCATCGTGAGGTCTGGAAGTGATAAAATACTGTGAAATTGTGAATAAATGCAGGAACATTAGTGACCAGGTCAGATAAGGCCAAGGGAAGCCCCACATCTGCGGAGGGCAACAAAGGGGCGTTCCGCCTGCTGGGGAGAAAGTCGATCGTCTCTAACCTTCTAGTCCATAGGACTGCAGAGCAATGAAATTGACATGCGACAGATCACAAGAGAAAAGACTAATTTAATGACGCCAGACAGTGGCATAAGGAGCAGGGAACCTGTCACCTGGCAAGCCAGTGAATTTATGTGGCTTCAGAAAAGGGACAATACATTTGGGGAAGAAAAGACAGGTCAGAAGAAACTTTGAAATTCAGAAGAGGTTTTACGGGGTCTGTGCACACACGCCAGCACCTTGCAAACCACCTGCACTGCCCAGGTTGCCTCACCTCCAGGGCACCGCAGAGAGCGTTTACCTTCTGTGCTCAGGGAGACAGATAATTAGGCAAAGCATCATCCTTGGACCCACTGACCTTGGCAAGGATCTTTTGGAGATGACCCAGAAGTACAGGCAACAGAAGCACAAATATGTTTCTTGGCGGGGGCAGGGCGGGAGGGCGTTGGAGCCACTTGACGGGATAAGGCTGGCCTCGGTGTCCTAAACTCCCCCCATATAAACTCCCTCCATATACTCCTGGAGCAGAGACTGGAGCCACCCAGCAGAGCTCTTGGTTACTCCCCATGTCCCAGGTGGTAACAGGTTATGTTACCCGTTTTACTCCATCAAGCAATGGCTTGATAACAGTATTTAACTTGCCACAGAGCCACCTGGATAAAGGCAACCTACTGGGTTCTGCCTACTGAGAAGTAACTGGAAGTGCTTTGTTTCCAAGAAATCGTCATAGCGAACAACTGGCCAGTACTTTTCTCTCCCTTTTTCCCTTCCTTCCTTTCTCCCTCCTTCTCCTCCTCCCTCCCTTCCCCCTTCTTCCCTCCCTCCCTTCCTCCCTCCCTCCCTCTCTCCTTTCTTTCCTTTGCTGCCTGCACTACAAGCCATGTTCAATATGGCAAAAAGAGTAACTCCCAGTTGACCAGTTTGGGAAGGCTTCAACTAGTGAGGAAAGCAGGTGAGACCACAGCAGGTCAAACAAAGTCCACGGTTCCTCTGAGGAGCTTCCTCTGCCAGCGCAAGCCCCTGCTTCTACATTTTAAGACCTAAAATACTTCTGACACATTTTTACCTTGAGAAGCTAAACTTCTCGCCATAAAGTAGCATTCAGGATATCTGGAATGACATAAGTCCATCTTATTTTGAGATGAAGAAGACTAATTTGGTATTAATGTAAAAATTCTTTTACCTTAGAATTAGAGGGGATCATACTCAGTGAAATAAGCCAGAAAGAAAGAGAAACATATCGAATGGTTTAACTTATAACAGGACTATAAGGAAACCAAACAGGAGAGAGACAATCAGCGGGGGGAGGTGGGGAGGCGGAGGGAGGGAAGGAAAAGCGCACAAAATGGAATAGAAAAGAACACAAGGGACCATGGAGATGGATCACGGGTGAATTGGTGGCGGGCTACCCAAGGGGAATGCAAAATGTAAAAGACATAAATAACAATAAAAATATATATTTTTTTTTAAAAAAAAGAATGCCCAGCAGACAAAAAACCTAAAGAGGAGAATTCAGCGTTGGGGTCCCAGGTAACGAGGTGATAAGTTCTGTGACTTCCGTTCCTGGGATGACAATGGCTGCCACGTTACATGTCTGCGCCAGCTCCTTGATGTGCTTTGTCTCACTGCATGTTCTGCCACGGCGGCTGGAATTCCTGTTTGCTGATGTTTAACAGAAAACGCAGATTCAGAGGGTGACTCTGACCCGTGTGAGGTGTGCAGGGCAGGGGATCAGGGGCTCAATGGAGTCAGGGTCCCGAGGGCGGGGAGGACCCTGTGCCAGCCATGCCTGCTCTGCCCAGGCTGCTAAATGTCTTGAGTGGCCGCTGCAGAGACAGGAGGGAAGAAGCAGAGATAAAGACCAGAGTGGGAAGGAAACAATCTCATGGTCATACTGACAAAAGGAGATTTTTTTTTCCCCAGGAAAGTCCCGGTGACGGGAAGTTTGGTTTGCAGGAAGGGGACGAGCCGCGCTGAGGAGCTCAGAGGGGTTGTCGCAGAGGGAGTTTGGCTCCTTCAGTGCTGCCTCTGGGACGTCGCCGAATTCCACTCCGTGTCCCTTCATTTCCATCCTTCTCTCTGGGCAGCACACAGAGTCATCACCGCCTCAAAGTCAAGGCCAGATCTGCGCTCCCGCCGTGGCCACCACACTGCTGGGTCTTTGCCCAGGCCTCTTTGTTTCCAGAACCATCCTCAATCCTGTCTCGAAGGCCTCCGGGCTCCCCTTTGAGTCTTCCTCCAGCTGAGCCAGTCTTCGGCCAGGAGATACACCAGGGCCACAAGCACCAAGACACCCAGGCCAATCCGCAAGAGATTCTGGGTGGTGTGACCCTGGAGGGCGAGATCTGGGGCCAGAAGGACGTTAGTGCCGTGGACACGACCTCGCCCCACCCGTGTCCTCTCTGCTTTCTAGAGCCTGGCCCCGGAGGGCTACTTGCTTACCTCTCTGGAACGCTGGCTCCGTGGTTAGAAAGTCGGGGTCCCAAGAGTCTGCAGGTGGTGGGGAAGGTGAAGGGGGAGGGAAAGAGACGGTTCGGTCTCTCCCAGGCAGCCCTTCTCCTCCCTTAAACCGACCTTACGCCATCCTCTAGTTGTCCTAGGTCCCTACCCCCCCCCCCACAGGCCCTAGCAGCTTCTGACGGGTAGAGCGGAGGAGTCAAAAGACAGATGAACCTGAGGAAGAATTCAGCTCTAGGCCTAAGACGCGTGTGTCTTCATGCCAACCACACCTTCTCTGAGCCTCAGTTTCCCCTCTGAGGCAGTGAACGCCATTTCTTCTCCTCCCACACAGCAAAGTGTCCATGTCTCTGTTCCTCCTGGCCCTAGGTGAGCCGCCCAGCCCCGCCCAGCCCCGCCAGCTCCTCTCTGCCATCATCTCCAGCGCCCGGGGCCTCCTTGCACTTCATTTGCACACTGGCCGTCTCCCTGTCCAGGCCACATGCGGTGACTGCTCCTCCCAAGACTCACAAGGCTAACACCACTCTTCACTGTCGCCCAGATGCCTCCTTCTCGGTGAGGTCCCCGTGGGGTGACTCTGCTGCTACTGCTGCCGCCCCCCCCATCACCTTCATCCCATAGATCTTTTCTCCCTTCCCACACCACCACTTCCTCCTCCTGAGCTCTCGAGCTGGGGTATTTATATATTTGGAGGCATGGTCTGTCCTGTGCTAGAAAACGAAGGCCACAGGGCAAGGACATTTGTCCGTTTGCAGGGAGAGCTGTAAGTACGGCGTATTTTGAACACACACCCCATTTTCAGCATTGCACACTGGAGGCTCCGAGTCCTCCCCGAGTCTGACTCACCTGGAGCAGAGGTGTCCTCCGGGGGCGCGAAGCTGGTGTTGCCCACGTCTGGGGGCGGAGACAAGGAGAGTGAGCGTGCTGGGGGTCCTGGCCGCCCCGCCCACTCTCCCCGTCCCGCCCCGCCCTAACCTGGCCATCTCCGCCGCGAGGGGGTGGGCGCGCCCGCTGCCTCTCCCGCCGGCCTCCGTGCCTCCCCGGCACGGCCAGGGCTCACCGAGGCCTCAGCCAGGACGGGAGAGGCGGGAGAGGCTCTCACCTGTGACGAGCAGCCGCACGGGCTCGCTGGGGAAGGACCACGCGTAGCTGTTGTAAGAGCCGAAGCATCTGTACGCGCCCCCGTGGGCGGCGGTCACGGGGCCCACGGAGAACTCGGCCGGGACGCTCCCGTATTTCTGCTGGAGGTAACCGGACTTCCCCTCCTTGAGCAGAAAGAACCTGCTCGTTGCCATCTCGAGGTGGCAGGAGAAGGTCACGTTCTGTCCGGAGACCACTGCAGGCCCGGGGTGCACCGAGAGGGTGGGCGTGTCATACATGCCTGTGGGAGGAGGCGGGGGTGGGTCCTGAGCTTTCTGCCCTGGATCCTGTGCCCCCAGCCCCCTGAAGACTGGCCATGGAGAACCGGGGCTGCTTCAGAGCTTGGCTACAGAGAGGACTTCCTCTAGACACCACCAGCCCCCACGCAGCAAACTGTCTAAGCGAGGCTGCTTGAGATGAGCATCGGGACTCGGGCTGAAGAGTGGCCTGGGCTGCAGGAGCAGGGCATGGTCACCTGTCACCACCAAGTTCAGAGTGTCACTGGGCTCTGACCAGAGCCCCCCGCTCCGATAGGCGCAGCTGTATTTCCCTGCGGTGTGCAAGGTCATGGCTGGGATGTCGAACCGGACTCTGTGCCTTCCTCCGGGCGGGCTGGGTTGCACCGAGGCAGAGAGCTGTCCCTGAAAGCGCAGCTGATACTCCGTGGCCGCACGCGTCCCCTGGCACCAGATGGTCACAGGCCGCCCGTCCGGAACCTTGAAATCGGGCTTGGCCCAGATGGTGGGTTTTGAGAGCATCTCTGGAAGGGAAGCAGAGGCTGGAGTCCCAGATAAGGCCCTCCCCAAAACTAATTCCCACCCAGCCTCTGGCCTCTGGCCTTCCAAACCAGCCAGGGCCCCTGCCCCTCAAATGGTTCTCAGGTGGAATCTTGGGCTGAACCCAGAAGGGCTCTGGGGCTTTGCGGGAAGGACTCACGCGTCTGGGTGCTGATCCTCTGACTCAGGTGCAGCCCTGGAAGACGGAAATCATAAGACGCGTTGCCCGCAGCACGCGGACCCTGGGTTCCACCTCCCCCAGGGGAGAACTCACCGACATAGAGCAGGGCGGTGAGTAGGGAAGGCATACTGTGGCGTCTGCCAGGCTGGAGTCCAGGCAGGCGGGACTGAGCCCACAGGCCCGGAGGCGCCCAGGATGTGGTGGGCAGAGCCAGGCACCACGAGGCCTCCAGGTGAACTGTTCTTTCACAAGCAGGTTCATAGCTCTCCTTCCACCTCTGTCTCTGACCACATCTGTGGGCTAACCAAGCCCTCTGACAATTGCCCTGCAACTCATTTCTGGGTCAACTTCTGCATTTTGAAATGTGCCCATTATGTCCAGAAATAGATAGAGAAAAAAATCTGAGCATGCAAAAACATGTCTGTCCATGGTCAAAATGAGTGGGAGAAGACATCTGCCCACCATACAAGTGTTGGGGAAGGTGTGGAGAAAAGGGGAAGCTTGTGGATTGGTGGGAAAGTAAATTAGTGCAGCCACTCTGGAAAACAGTATGGAAAATCTCCCCTCCAAAAGTTAAAAAACCACTACCATATGCTCCAGTAGTCCTACTTCTGTGTATTTACCTGAAGAATATGAAAACATTAATTTTAAAAATTTTTTTAGAGGAAAACAACCCAAGGGCTTGACACAGATGAATGAAAGAAGATGTGCTATAAACACACTCGGTGGAATACTACTCAGTCATTAAAAAGGATGAAATCTTGTCACATGCTACAACATGGATAGACCTTGAGGGGATACTAGTGAATTAAGTCAGGAGTCTGTATGATTTGATTCATTTGTGGGACATAAATGGGGGAAATGCAAATAAACAAACAAGACTAAAACAAAATAAGCACTTAGACACTGACAGGAGAATGGTGATGACCAGCAGGGAAGAAGGGAGAGGTCAGTGGTGGAGAGGGCTGGGCACTTGGAGGTGGGTGGTGACTGGACATTGGGTGGAGAGCATGGTGTGACATGTACACTGGTTGATGTGAGAAACTGCATACCTGAAACTTATACAGAGTTATAACTAATGTTACTTCAATAACCAGAAAAAAGGTTTAACCTTGGCTTCCTGTGAACAGCATCCTTATGTTTGGTTAAGCTAGTTGGGGCCATCAGAATGTAGTGATTATACTCTCTTCAAAGATTTATTGTACTATTTCAATAACACTACTTTTAAATGCAAAAATATTTATTTCTTACATATGTACACTCCTTCAGGCTGTTAATAAGGGAGAAATTAAAGATTTGATTCTTAAATATTCTAATATATTTTCAACTTAAAATGTGTCCTTTGTTCTATTTTTCAAAGGGCCTAAGTCATTTTTGAAAAACAAAATAGGATGCCAATGTGTACTCTGCCTCATGTTGTGTGAGAAAATATCCTTCCCCGATCTGCTGTCTTTTCTTCCTGTTTTTTATGTTGCTGAATATTTCCCATTAACTTTCTTATCTACACACAATCTTTTTTACTCACCTGGCATTCAGTTCTACAAATTGTGATACATCCACATAGCCACATCGCCAATAGTACAATCAAAATAGAGGACAACTTCACCTTCCCATAAATGGTATCAGAATTTGTTCTCCTTGTCTGACTTACGGCATGTAGCACAATGTCCTCTGGGTTCCCCCACCTTGTTGTAAATAACAGGATTTTCATTCTTTTCTATTGTCTTCAGTCCTCAACTACAAATTCCAGAATTCCCCTGCTCCAGCCCACCCAGACCCATCCGTTCTACCTGTCTACACAGCCTCCGCCAAAAGTGTCCTTACACCACTTCGGGGGGAGCCACCCCCGTGTGTCTGTAACATCTTCCTCAGAAGCTATCGTGGAACAGAACAGCTCATGTGGGCGTTCACTCTTGACGGAGATGACAGCTGGGACACCAAACTCCTGGGCAGCTTCTGACCTAACGCTCAGCAGGCAGCACCCCTGTGAAAGCTTCACTCGCAGGGCTGCGACTTTCTTGTCTGGCCACATCAAGGGACCAAGTCCATGCCTCTGCTAACTAGACTTTCTGGTTCTGCATAATGTGGGGACCTTACTCTCGATATGTGTGCAGGAAACATGGGTGCAGAGGAAGTGGTGGTGACAAACCAGAGCCACCAGCAGAATTTCCAGGTTGACCACACGGAGACAGAGCGGACAAAGCCCTACAGAGAGGCAGCTGCCTGCTCGGGCTGGCTATCACACCCGGCCTGTGAAGACACGCAGACACCGAGTATGGTGGGGAGGCAGCTTCCCTGGAGACGAAGGGCCAGCTCACCCGCAGACCAGCAAGATGCCTCTCCCCCTTCATGTCTTCATTTACTCATTTGGTCAGCCCGGACTCCATCCAGAGCACCAGAGAGCCGGCTCCTGGGCCAGGAGAGGGCCTGCTGCCCTTGGGGGATGAGGAAGACGGGGGCAGGGAAAGAGTCCCCTGGGATTGAGAGAAAGTGCTGGATTCCATCTCAGAAATGTGGGATTCTAGGGAAGGGGCTGGTTGCTGGGAAGCATTTCCTGGGAAATTATCTTCAAAGCTGGGAGGAAAGTGCTGGCTGATCTCTCCACGTGTGGTGGGAGGTGGGTTGGACTTTAGGGCAAGGCTCCAGCCTCGCTTCCTTCCGCTGCCTCTCTTCTAACTACAGGCAGCTTCACTTAACAGAGGGGGGACGTCTGAGAAGCGCCACAGGCGGTTCCATCAGGGCGCCAGCACCCTGAGCATGTGGCGGCACAAGCCTGCCCCCCAAGGGCTTTGCACGCTGCGGCCATGGGGCACAGGGCAACAGGAGGCTAAAAGAAGCACGAGGGGAAATTATGCCCCAAGAGATGTGCTAAAATGCCAGGAGGCCTCGCAGGGAGTGGGGATTTAGCGGCACCGGCTGTGGCGCCTCCTGACCCCGGAGCTGAGTTGCAGTAGCAGTAACTCATACGCACATCTGAGCCTGCTCTAGCTCCAGATCTTTGGGGCACCAAGCCTTCCATTGTGTCTCTGGGAGCTTTGTTTCCTCGTGAGGTCCGCCTTACTTTCTTTGTTTGTTTGTAGACTTCAGCACACTGTCTTGGCAGCTTTGTACAGGCAGGGAGCTCCATTTTGCCTGTGTCAGGGGCCCCCGGCACGCGACGCCCACTGCTTCGAGAAGCCTCGCCGGGTGGGAGCTTCTGACAGTCGCCGGGTGGCGACTGACCCTCAGACGCCCGAGGGGCCCGCGTCTCCACTACCACCCCGTGTGAACATCAGCACAGGAGGGGGAGGGGCCAGGGCGGCCTTCCCGTGCCAGCCACTCGCTCGCTCGGTTCTCTCTGCCGGGACAAAACCTCCCCTCCGGGCGTCCTCGGACCCCACGACCTCGCCGGGCGACCCGGGCAGGGGACGGCCAGGCGCGCGGCGAGGGTCGGGGCGCCCAGGGGCGCGCAGGCGCGGGCGCGGCGAATCGGCGGATCCGAACCCTGCCCCGCCTGCGTCGGGAGAGGCGGCGACGCGGGCCTGGCGCGCAGGTACTGTCGGGCGCCCGCGGCCGCGCGGTGCTTGGGTCTGCGGAGCGCGCCGGGGAGGCCCGGGGCGCAGGGGGAAGCGGCGACGGGGCCGGGGCGCGGGGCGCGGGGGCAGGTCGCGCGGGCAGCCGGAGGGAACCTGGCCCGGGCCCCGCGGCTCCAGCCCCGCCTGCGCTGCGCCTCCAGCCGGCCGGAGCCGCGGTGGGCTCTGAGCCCGTGGCCCCGCATGCAGGACGCGGGCGACTGGGCGAGGGGCTGCCGAGGTCCGCAGGGCCAGACGGAGAACTTGGTTTTTCTCTGAAACGCCGCCTCCGCGTGTCCGCAAGCCTCGCTTTAAAATCTCTTCCGGTGGACGGAACCTGGCGCCCGCCTTCCCGAAGCAGGGCTGCCTGGTGCTAGGCTAGTCGGAGACTCGCTGGGGCCGCCGTCCCGCGGGGCCGCCGTCCCTGGGGGTCCTCTCGGTCACGGCCACCTACGCGCGCGTCCCAACCTCAGCGGCCTCAGCGGGGTTTGGGGCCAGGTAATTCTCCGCCCTGGGAACCGTGGGGTGTTTAACTGCAGCAGACGGCAGTGGCACCCCTGTCCCCAGTGATAGTCCCCCGAAGTGTTTCCAGAGACGGAGACCACCACCCCCACCCCCACCCCCGCTGAGAACCACGGGCCAGGGGAGATTGGGGCTGGCCGGGTCCCAGAGCGAGGGCTGGACAAGCTCTCGGGGAAACCCGAGATGGCTGAGATCCAGGACAGCACGGTGGGCAGGGGGATCGCCAGAGACGAGGGATCCCAGCCCGCCTTGAGGGCCCCGGAGCTCCGTGACCGAGCTCACCGCCTCATTCTCCACCCCTGTCCAGAATGGCCTTCCCGTCCATGAGCCCTCACGGGTCTGGGAGGGTCGGCTTCTGGCTCCGCCTCGCGTTCCCCTGGCCTGTTATAAAATACACCCTTCAGACTCCCCCTCGGTCTGGGACGGAATATTCCAGTTCTCGCCTCCCTCTTCTCAGATGTAATGGCCCTATTCCGGCCCCCACCTCCTGTTTGTGATGGAAGGTTCCCTCTTTGGCACCGCTGAAATTGGGAGCTGGGTCATTCTTTGTGGGGGTGAGCAACCTGTAGACTGGGGCGTTGAGCAGCCTCCCTGGTGTCCACCCAATTAGATGCCTGGAGCGCCCCCTATTGCAGCAATGAAAACATTGCCCAGAGTCGTGAGTGGAAAATCACACCGCTGAGAACTAATGGTCTACAGGCCTAAACTCTGCTGTTTCACCCCCAAATTCCCTAAGACTTCAATTTCTGTACAAAGGGAGCTATAATACAAGCCACAAACGTTACAATCCGATGGACGTCTCAAGTCTGGGTTGGCTTCTTAGAGGCTATACCATACAGGCCATTGACTCTCCCTGTATTTTTAGATACAATATTGTATCTAAATACATAATACATGATTTTTGCTGGACCACTTAAAAGTTTCAACCAAAATGTATTTAAAATAGCAGTCTAACCCAGATTTTTCAATGATAATATCCTTCCACTATGTATGTTTTTATGGAAGATAAAATGAGACAGTATGGAAGATGAAAGAGAGACAGTATATAAAGACTATAAATTTTTTGCAACATTTCTCAAAAAAGCATTAAAAGGTAAAGCAAAAAAAAATGCAAAATAAAGAAGGAAAGTTATACCTAAACTGAACAGTTCCCAAAAAGAAGTTCTAAAGAGAAGGAAATGTCTCGACAACAGCCAGAATGACAGGAATGATTGGCTACAATGAGTGGTGGTCGCATGGAGGGCAGATACATGCATAGCAATGACCAAGCCAAAACTCAGGGAAGAGAGGGATGAGAACTGTCCGCTTTCAGTTGTGTGCCAGCTTATTCTCTAAGACTAAGCTTAAAGACAAAACTAGCAGACAAATTATAGATCTGAGACATAGAGTAGGGGAGGGGAGAGGGAGGGGTCAAAACAGGGGAGGGAAGAGAGGTGGTGATTGGAGATTTATGGGGATTACACCTGGGGGGAGAAATCAAATATTGTACAAAATGAACAATGATGTAAGAAAATAATTTTTAAAACTAAGCTTTAAACAGTGTGGAGGTTTCTCAAAATATTAAAAATAGATCTACCACATGATCCACAATTTATTCCCAGGATTCTAGCCCCAGGATACAAAATCACTAATTCCAAAGGACGTCTACACTCCACTGTTCATTGGAGTGCTATTTACAGTAGCCAAGTTAAGGAAACAACCTAATTGCCCAAGGAGAGAGGGGTGGATGAAGATGTGTGTAGATGGGGAGTGGAGGGGATGATGCTAAGTGAAATAAGCCAGAAGGAGAAAGACAAATACCAAATGGTTTCACTCACACATGGAATATAAAGAACAAAAGAATAGACAAAACTAGAACTGAGGCTTCTGGAGAGGGAGGATGGTGGGAGTAAAGAACAAAGGTGGGGGCCTGGTGGCGCAACAGTTAAGTGCTCCGCTGTGGAGCTGTCAGCATCAGCAACGCGAGTTCGACCCCCGGCCAGGGAGAATCCCACATGGCACAGCAGACCTCTCCTGCCTCGCTCACTGCTCCCCTCAGCAGTGTATTTCCATCCATCTGCCTATTCTGCTTCCCATTCTGTCTCTGGTGAACCCTCTCATTGCCCCACACCTCTGACCTGTAACCCAGCTTGGAAGCATAAATTTAAAAAATCTTAAAAAAAAAAAAAAAAGAACAAAGGTGGGGAGGGGCCCAGTGGGCTAGGATAAAGGACTGTGGGTACTTCTGTAGGGATGCGGTGTGATAACACGCATCTGAGAGTATGAATTGTACCCCTTATCATATACAGTGTTAAAACCAACATCACCTCAAAAAAGGAAACCTTTTAAAAATAATGTTCAACCTCTAAAAAAATTAGATTTAAAAAAGACATTTTTATCTCATCTAAAAGTTTAATACATGGGGTTTTATATCCTTAAATTATAAAACAGCAAATAAGAACTGTTGGGAGAAAACTTCACTGAGTAAAATGTAACACTGAATCAAAAGGAAACAATTTTTTGTCTTTTAGCTTTCAACTTAAATCATTAACTATAGCTAATGTGTTATCATCTGTAATAATTTCACCCTGAATCATTAGCCTTGCTTTCATAAATGGGGTTTTGACTTCTCCATTTCAACCTTCTCACTCACAAAGCAGTAATACAGCTTCCTCCAAAGCTGGGTGGAAATACTCAGCGAGGAGTGAGCTTACTCACGTCTGCCAGGACCCGGGATCTGTGTCTAGTGATTGGTGATACGGAATTACTGTTTACTTGAAGCTACTGACTATTTGTTTCATGATGTACTTCTTTCTTACATCATTGTTAATTTGGGGACTATGTGTGATTTCTCCCCTCAGGTATGGTCACTGAGTTACTTTTTAAAGGAACTTCCAGAGTGCCTTTGCTGCCTCCTCTATGAATTACCAGCCATGGGTTGGGAAGAATGTAGGGAAAGGCTGATTTCCGTGGCAAAGGGATGGGAGAGGGAGAGCCAGGGAGAAGGGAGAGAGGAGCAGGGGAGGAGAGAGATGACTGCAATTGCATGACCCTTTGGTGATGGTGCAATGTAGCATCTATATACCAGAAACCTAAGTAACATTATAAACCCTAGTTTCCTTAATTTTTAAAAAGTACTTTACCTTCTATACCCTTTTAAGAAAGAACAGACATTGGCATCAAAGGAGTATGCGATTTTGCAGGATTTATTATAACCCAGAGCCTGAACGCCCAGGGCTGACTTCTACACTAACGAATACTCGACTTGTGCCCTCCAAGCCTGAGATCGCAGGTCTCATTATGCCGCCTCTGAGAGGCCGGGGCTGCTACAGTGACCTCAGGAAAGGAAGTCACAGCACGGGGACCTGGTTCTCCCGACATCGCTGCACTCCACTGTCAGCTGGGGTCTGTGCTCCCTCACTTCCCTCAGCAGCTCCTGGATGTCCACGCCGGATGCCTCCATCTTCAGCCTGGAGTCCAGGGAACACGGATGACTGCATAGCACCCCACTTTGTTGTCCAGCTCTTCACCTGGAGCCACGAAAGTGCTAAAAACCTATTTCTGGGCACTCATCATGGGAAAGTGTTTTAAAAAGATGACTTTACCCACAAAGTTGGGTTTCATATGAATATCACAGAAAGGGCCTCCCTGGTGGCACAACAGGTTAAGTCTCAGCACTATGAAGCCATCCAGAGCCACTGTAGCGAGAGTTCGATCCCTGGCCAGGAAGATTCCCACATGGCGCAGCAGACCTCTCCTGCCTCACCTGCTGCTCCCCTCAGCAGTGTGTTTCCATCGATCTGCCTATTCTGCTCCCCACTCTGTCTCTGGTGAATCCTCTCACCACTCTACACCTCTGGCCTACAGCTTGTATGCATAAATAAATAAATCTTTTAAATAAATAAATATCACAGGAAAAAACATCAAGCCGAGAGACAGAACATGACCGTCGACTGGCTGGGGTTCCCCCATCCTGTGATGTCCCAGTGAGGGGTGAGCCCGGTAGCTCCATCCATGACATTACCCCCCCACTGAACATCTCTCTGAGCTCCCCGACCTCAGCAGGCCACAGCTGCTACCAGCGAAAAGCCTGAAGGGAATACAGATGAGAGGCACAGACTCCCCAAACCAGCTGACCTCTCAGGGAATTGGTAAGAGGTGAGAGCTGTAAATACCTGCAGGTCAACTACATAATAGCCCACTTGGGTGCAATGTGGTCCCCATCCACCCCCTTTTATGAGGACATTGGGTGACGGTAGGGGGTGGTGATTGAGGGAACAAGATACAGAGCAGAATAAACCCAAAATCTATCACGGCGTAAAAGGCGCCAGGCTGGAGTTAGCCACCCTGATTCTTGGGGGTGTCTTAGCTCTTGGTCTCACTAGCAAAGGAAGCACAAGACTCACTGTTCTGGTTCAGTGATGTGTCCTCCTAAAATCTTAACCCATTTTGAAAAGGTGTCATAGCAGCAACCGACACACCCTTGAAGGAGACCAGCTCCACACAGTCTCACGAAAGTCTGAATATTACATTCTTTGACTAAATATGACTGGGCTTTTCATAAGTCTGAAAATGTAGATGTGACTTTTGGTGC
This sequence comes from Scalopus aquaticus, assembly GCA_004024925.1. Lineage (NCBI taxonomy): Eukaryota > Metazoa > Chordata > Mammalia > Eulipotyphla > Talpidae > Scalopus > Scalopus aquaticus. Next base: position 15,780 of record PVIJ01008967.1, on the reverse strand, counting down.
TCGAGGCCATCAACAGAACACCCCAGCACCAAACCATCCCCTGCCATCTGCAAACGGAATGATACTATACTAACAGAAGTGGAGAAGGTCTATAAAGGACTAGGGTAGGGGGCCCTTGGCCTCGAGGCCACATCTGGCCCAGTCCCTGTTTTTATAAATAAAGGTTTATTGGAACACAGTCTTTCCCACTCATCGACATACTGAGATGACTGCATCCAATCTGCACTGCGGAGCATCAGAGACAAAATCTAAACTGTGGATTCCCCAGTCCTTTACAGAAAATATTGCCCTCCGTGGTTGAGAATGTGAAATTTAGGTACATGTTGCCACAAGAATAATGCTAGAGCTCTTTGGTCAAAAGGGCCACGAAAGTGGGAACTTATTCTCCTTTGGATGTGATGACGATGTGTGTGCATTACCCACATTCAACTCAAAGAAGAGAGCATTTTGGAAGAGTAGCTAATAAAAATGCTCTCTGCTGGGGAGGATGCTAGTGAGACATAACTTTCATTGAGTCTTATAAAATGTGCTCCCTCCCATGTTGAGAAAAACTAAACACCTCCACCATGTCCTCGGGAAATTCACCATGTGAATCGCGGCCATACCTGAGCTTCTTCAAAGGGCTATGACTTTGCTTTAGCGCCTCAAGGAGCACTGCTACTCCCCTCTGCCGCAGGTCGTTCTGCCCCAGGTCCAGTGTTTCCAGCCTCTGATTGCCGATGAGAGCGGCCGCGAGGGCCCGACACCCAAGGGCGGTGATGGAGCAGCCCCAGAGCCTGTTGAGAAAGACGCCAGCAGGTGCTTACTGAGGGTCTGCAGAGGTGCCGGGGTCACTTTCACTTATTGGGGACCTGGGAGTGAAGAAACGAGGAACAAAGTTTATGTCCCTCGTGGAGCTTATTTTGTTGACATCAGGATGTGCTGGAGTAGACCATCATATTAAACACAATACACAGGGCGGGAAGGAGTAAGCGGAGAAGGGGCCAGCGGGTTCAGGCGGTCACCCCACGGGGCAGGCCGAACGTCGGAAGTCACAGTGAGCATGTGTCAGATGCAATCGGACATTGTGATATCAAAGCACCTAAGTAGTGCCTTTTTCTAGGGTGCTGTGTCCTTGTTCAGAATTTGGAATTAGGGGATCCAACTTCTAATTCTGAGAAGCTTCCATTTGACTAAATGCTGGAATACTCTGGAATGCCTTTAAAGATTCGGACACCTGGCTCTACTTCTCCTATATTGAGCCATTCTGGGGGAGATCTCAAGAATTTTAGGAGGCCCCCAGGGACAGCTGGGATATAAGACTAAAGGACCCTGTGTTCTCGTGCTCTCTGGCCTCTGCAGGACAAGGAGTGTCCACATGGCCCAGATCCTCCCATAAGGGTTCTGGCTGTAAAGTACATCGCTTCAGTAAGCTGCCCTGGACTGGACTTGGGGCACAGAGTAAGAAGGGCCCGCTGGCCTGCTGGAGGAGCCACGGCATTTCCTGGGGCTGGCACCCACCATCCCCTGGGGACCGAGCCAGGGAAAACCCAGTGTCCGGATCCCGGATCCCCGCCCCCCTCATGTGTGTCCTCCTGAAATCCACTGGACTGGAGGCCACCCCCTCCACACCCCACCCCCAGGCCCTCTGAACGACTCAGTAAGCCCGCACCGCCTGTTTCCATTTCTGCAGGGGTGGCTCCTAAAACTGGAGCAAGAGAGACACCATTACATCAGCCTTCCAGAACACCTCAGAGACTCTAAATCCTTCCCAAGTGCCTTTTAGAAGGACAAAAGCACCTACCCAAGACATTTGAGGTTACAACTGGGTTTCTTCAAAGCCTCACAGAACAGCCACAACCCAGGAGCTATGGGATTTAGGCCCAGGTCCAAGTCAGTTAGGCTGGAATCTCCCTGGAGAACCTTGGAGATGTGTCTGCAGCCACGTCCGGTGATGTTACAGCATCGCAACCTACAGCGACAGCCGCGGGGAGAGAGCTGCCAAACGGCCCAGTGATGAGACTGTTCTGAACTGCGAAGCGGGGGTTACTCCCGACACCGAGAATCACCTGCCTCCAGCCACCAGGTTTCGGGCAGTCTTGGACATAAAAGCCTGGCAGGGAATGGTGATCACCCCAGCAGGGGAGGGTTGAGCTGGCCTCTGCTGCCACCTTCTGCTACAGAGATACACACCCACCCAGTCAGCAGGGACTTACCCCAGGGTCTGTAGTTTGCACCAGGGGTAACTCAAGCCCTCACACAGGCGCTTCACCCCGCCGTCCCCAAAGCTGTTGTTGGCCAAGCACAGGTGTGTCAGTGTCTGGCCAACCATAAGAGCAGGAGACAGCTGCTTGCAAAAGGCCTCTGTGAGGTGACAGTTTTCTAGCCTGCAAAAGCAGCACACAAAGTAAGATGGTGACCCTCTTTCGTTCCCCGGCCTTCTCTGTCTAGTGAGCGGTCGTGAAGGACCAGGGATGAGGGAGGCTCCAGCAAGATGCACTGGCCAGGGACCAAGACTGGGAAGCAGCTGTCACCATCAGCCCAGGTCCCCTGGGCTGCCCCGAGTCTGGCTTTGCGAGTGCCGTCCTCTCTCTGGCCCCAGGCTACTGTGGAGAAGCTCCCTGGAGGTAGACTCACGACAACTTGCGCAGAAAGCACTTGGGGTGTCTCAGCGTCGAGCACAGCAACCCGGCCGTCTCATCTGGGTGCTCCCTGGCTCTGAGGTCCGGGCTCTTCGGGGCCTGGGTGATTTCAGAGCCGGAGGCGCCAACAGCCCACGGCTGAGGGGTTTCAGAACAGGAGCCCAGCCTGCGGGTCAAGGGGGCGGTTCACGCCTCTGAGAGAGAAGACAGCGATCCCATCCGCTCCCCTGAGGACCGTCTCCTGGATTTTCATCTCTGTCTGCCCCCCCCTTCCCAAATCTGGCCTGAATTTTCCCAGACTTGATCTCCTTTGCATCCTCAAATATCCCCACAGGCCATTTGATCAACATCCCACCTCAACTCTCAAGACAAAAAAAAAAATCTGTAATACAGTCCTCTGTGATGTTCACCAACACGCTTCTGCTCCTCAAACCCAGCTCAGGGAGACAGTGGGACCCCAAAGACGGAGCACTCATTGGGAGAGCCCAGTGAGGATGGGGGTCCCCTGACACTGAGCTGCCAGGAACCAGTATGCTCGTGGCTCCACGTGAGTCCCCTGCATTCAGGGGACAAGCTCACAGGGTGGGCGGAGGCTGAAAGCCCCCTGGGTTCTACTGGAGCTGTCCCCCTGTTCCGCACGGCGTCCAGTCAGTGGCTGCCCGCCTCTCCCTAGTCACCCAGCAACACCCCGCAACTCTCAGCCTCCCGTCTGTGGGGAACAGCAGGGACCCCGCGTTCTACCTCAGGTTCCGCAGACGACACCGTGGGTGCTTCAGGGCTTCTCCCAGCAGCACCTGCAGCCGTTGGTCCCCGAGGCCTGGGCCCTCCAGGGCCAGATGCGTGAGGGTCCTCTTCCCGACGAGCGCCAGGCAGAAGTCCCGGCAGGCGGCAGCAGGGGACACGTTTTTAATCCTAGGAAAAATGACGACAGGGCTCATCTCGAGTGCTGTCTGCAGCTGTGCTGCGAGCAGTGAGGTGCCGGGGATGCAGGGGGAGGCGGCCCCATAAGCTGGCAGCACCCACCACAGGCAGCCCCGGCCGGCCCTGCGACAGGCGAACCACCGAGTGGAGGGACGCTGGAGGCGAAGACCCGAGGGTGATGGTTTACCTGATGGCCTGGCACCCTCAAAACAGGAAACAGGTCACCTCTGGGCTGCAGGGCCCTTTTCAGCCTTTCATCCCTGGCAGGCCAGGGCTGGCAAGTCCTGCTTTCCATGCATACACAGACTAAGCCCTGCAGGGTTCCTTTGTCTGTAAATTGCAAGCTGCTTCATCCTGGTTTTTCCCTCCTAAATTTCTTGCCCCCTTTCTGGAGATGACAAACCTCACTGGAGCCACCAGAGGAAGTCTCATTGTTCTATGTATGGACCTCCGTGCTCAAATACAAGTCTCTTTTCTCTTGCTAATCTCTCCAGGCTCTTTGTTTTCTAGCCGGAAGGTCTGGGGCCTATGGCACTGACAAGCGGGTGTAATACTCCAGCGGCCTCTTCTGCGCCCTCATTTCAGATCATCGCTCTCAGGTGGATCTCAGGTGCCTGCGTTTGGTTCTTACCTAGTATCTCCAAACCTGAAGGTATCCCCCTGCAGTGAAATAAAGGCTCTTCTCCCTAAGCCCACGGTCGCCTTATCACCTTTGACCATTTTCAGATAGTGAACAGCCCCTGCGGCTCATCAAAAAAATAATATTAAACCTCAAAATTAAATCTTCAGCACAGAGAAGCTGAAAATGAAACTCCCAGCTGCTCAGAGCCCCCACTTAAATCACCCTGAACTCTCGCACCTTCCAGTTTGTGTTTTCTCACATAAGACCGTACAGAGCAGAGTAATGTCAACGGGAAGGTCACAGCGAAGCAACTGCCACCTTTGTTGGCACCACGAAACAGCACTCCACTTCGGGACTCAAGTAAACGTTCTAAGGATTGTGATTTGGGGGCTTGAGCCCCGTTTCAGCAACGTGACTGTGATTTTCAATAGAAAGTGCAGAGTTTATCCCTTGAAGCTGCGTTACTTTAAAAGGGGTCCTGAGAGTCACCTGCCAGCGCCCACATCTTAATTTGCACCTGCCGTGCCCTGCCCTGCAGGCTCGAGTCCCCGCTGTGTCACCAGCAGGAAGCACCTACCTCACGGGACACTGGCCCCTCCCACCCAGGTCTCTACACGCCTGTGCCTCCACCTTCCCCGAGGCTGTCTCAGACCAGCGAAGAGGGAAACACCGACCTCGGTCAGACCTCACGAGACCCCTCGCTGTATATGTGCCTCTCCCACCAGGTGGCTGACGGGCAGGCCGAAACCATTCCTGTCTTTGCATTCTGAGCCAACTGGCTGGTCAGAGCTGGGCAGGCCTCAAGCGCTGCTCCCGTGTCTACAGCCAGGTGCGGCTACACCTGGGCCTTCCCTCGCCGAGGCAGCTCCTACTTACACCACCTTCTGGAGGCGACAAGTGACTCGGGTCATTTGCTCACAGAGAATCCTCACGGAGGAGTGACTCAGGAAGCTGTGGCTCACATCCAGAAAGCTCAGGCTCTGGTTGGAACTGAACACAGAGCAGAAATCCGTCCAGAGGCGCAGAGCGTGCTGGTCGCGCTGTGACCTAGGAGCAGGGAGAGACGAGGGCACCCGCTGAAGCGTACACGCGGGAAGAGACAGGACGCGGTTCCTGCACAGCAGGAGCCATCACGGCGTGAACAGCGGGAAGGAGGCGTCTGCAGATCATATCTGATGTAGGGCTGATGCCCAGAAACTTGAAGAAATCATACCACTCAACAGGGAAAATGCCCCATTAAAAGCCAGCGGAGACTCTGAATAGACGTTTTCCAAAGGTGACATGTCCCAATAGGGACAAGAAGATACGCTCAACATCTCTGTCACAGGGAAGCGCAAATCAGAACCACGGGGAGCTCTCACTTCACACGTGCTGTTACCAAAACCACAGGGAACAACAAGCAGGAGAGGTTGTGGCCAAAAGCAGCTGTGGTTGGCAGGAATAGTCAGTGGTGCAGCCACTGTGGAAAACAGTGTAGAGGGTCCTCCAAAAATTAAAAATAGAGCTACTGTCTCATCCAGAAATTCTGCTTCTGGATATGCCTCTGAAAACAAAAATCACCATCTTGACAAGACACCTGCACCCCGTGTTCACTGCAGTACTCCACGTTCACGGAGGCACTCTTGGCAAGAGCCAAGACCTTCAAGCAGCCTCGGTGCCCATCGGTGGATGAGGATAAAGAATTTGTACATGTGTGCAATAGAATACTACTCAGTCATGAAAAAGACGGTCTTGCCATTTCAGCAATCCAAGCCTGATTTGAGTGGAGTCAGACAGGCTGATTTGTATGATCACACTTGCCCGTGAAATCCAGAAGGACAAGCCAAGCCCACCGGACTGACTCACAGACACGGGACAGATTGGGGGTAGGGAGTGTCAAAAATGAAATGAGATAAATGAAACCTGAGGGATGTGATATACAGCACGGTGGCTGTGGTTGAGAAGCTTTTAGAAAGAAATCAGTAGGAAAAAAAAATATTTGAAATGGCAAGAGTACCTAGGGAAGCCCACCCTGCATGTGAAAACTGGAGCACTAAAGTAAGGTGGGCTCCAAAGCCCCCACCAGGTCTGTCACCCTAACTGGCGAGCTGGCCGGAAGAAACGCCAGGTGGAAGGAAATCCTGAGCTAAGCCCCAGGGTGCAGGAAACTAACCTCTTCCTCATGGAGCTAAAGAGGCGAAGATAGAGAAGCAGTGGAGTGAAAATGAGCATCCTCACCTCTCAGCCCAGGGGTCTGCGGCTGAGTCAGCGTCGTTCTCCAGGAACAGCCCCTTGTCTACCTGCAGGGAAATCTTCTGCAGGTTCTGGCAGTGCTTGAGGCAGAGAGCGGACTGTGTCATCTCAGATGCACTCGTCAGGTGGATGGTTATGTCCTCGATTTGGGCCATGGCGTCCTGCACAAGCGGCCCCCTCTGAGACTCATAAAGGCAGGAGAAGACCTCCTTCATGTCCATCACTGCGGAGAAGGGGCTCTCCCCACTGGGCTCAGACCCGCATTTCAGCAATTCCTGCGTGACCTCCGTGGACACCCAGCCACCAAAGCTCATCTCCAGCTCCCTGGTTGGCTCTTCACTGGCAAGGCCAAATAGGAAGCGGCCCCCTTGGGCCAGGCTGGGGTTCTGGAGTCTTTCTTCCTTGGACAGCACCTCCTGCGCCTTCCCAATGCGCCCCCAGGGGCCGCCCTCCAGGACATAGAACATGGCAGCAAAGAACTGCTGGACACTGAGGTGGACGAAGGAATAGCAGCCGCCACGGGCCCTGCCCTTGTGGAGGAGCCGCTTGTCCAGAAGAGGGCGGAGGTCAGCTTTCTTCACGCCCAGCCTCGCCAGGTCTTCCCCATGGAACACAGACGTCTGGGCCCAGGTGCCCCAGGCCGCCAGGAGACTCGCCGCCCACACAGCCGCCCAGAGGCCGGGCCCGGGGCAGCTGCCCAGTGCTGGAGGGAACTGGCCACAAAGGGAACGCAGGAAGAGCGACGTGGTGGTCCGGCAGGTGGGGCCGGGGGCCTCCCCGCTGTCCAGCTGCAGCCCCAGACAAGTGCGGCCCAGCCAGCCCACCGCGGGCGCCGAGCCCGGACCGAACAGGGCCGCGTCGCTCTTCATCAGGCTGAAGGCCCCCCGCGCGCGCACCTCCTCTCTGAAGCGGTCCAGGGCGCGCTCCATCCTGCCCGGCTCCGCGGGGCCCCGGAGTTCTAGGCAGAGCGGCTGTTCCCCCAGGAGCCGGAGCTCGCTCAGCGGCCCCGAGCGCGTGAGGACCAGCAGGGCGGCGCCGGGCGGCACCTTCCTCTCCAGCAGGCTCCCGAGGAGCGCCGGCACGGGCACCGGCCAGGACTGCCTCCAGCCCCCGCACAGGGCGCGGGCCAGCGCCCCCTCTGGCACCGTCAGCTCCTCGAAGCCGTCGGCGATGGCCAGGATTTGCTGCTCCTGGGCTGGCAGCTCGGGAAGGACCCCCCACCCCTGGGGCCCGGCCCTGGAGACCAGCTGGGCGAAGCTGCAGGGCACCGGGTGGCTGGGCTCCTCGGAGCTGCAGGGCTGAGGCAGGGGCTCCCGCGGCCAGGCCGGCATCCGCTCTTTGGCCTGCGAGGTTTTCCCCACGCCAGGCCCGCCATGCAGTCCGGCTGTGAGAGGGGCGGGCCGCAGGGGGCCTTGGGCATTGGAGAGCGGTGTGCTTCGGCTTCGCTGAGCGATGGTGTAGCAGACGTCACCGTCACCTCCTGACCAAGACAGACTCCTCGGGATAGAAGGAAACGTCTCCACTGGGGTCCTGCCGCTGTCCTCTTCACCTGTGGTGACACGCGGGGGGGAGGAAGGGAGAGTGCCAATGATTTTACTCAACGGAAAAGTGCACTTTGTAAAGAAATTCGAACCAAGAAGTGGTGCATTCTCTTACCTCCACCAGACCCCGGCTAGCGGCTACTGAGATAGTATTTGCCCACCTGGCCTTTCCACCCCAAGCCCCCCCGCCTCGCCTCACCTTGAGTTATCCGCTCTGCGCCTCCGCGCCCTCTTGGAGTCCCCATGGGTGTGAGCTGCACGCCAGCGACACAAGCGCCCCTCCTGCGAGTGGATCCGCCCTGTCTGCAGCGACAGACTTCTCGGGTTCGGAGCACCCTCTCCACGCCTGCCTTGTAAAAGAGGTCCTAAAGAGGTTGTTCCCACTCAGTTTGAGTGGGTGAGCCAAATAAGGGGGCATGGGGTGTCCAGGGCCTGGCTGTATTCCTCGGTAAAGAAAAGTAGGATTGGAAAGCGAATGCTTGGAAGGAAGCTGCTGGTGGTGCCGACCTTGGTGGGGCGCCCGGCTCAGGCTTGGCCTTGGAGGGGAGGCCGAGCCGGTGAGTCTGAAGTGGGGCTGAGGGGCGTGAGGGCGGGTGGCCAGTGCGGTTGAACAGGAGCTGAGCCAGAACACGCCCTGGAGGCGCTGTTCTGACAGCAGCACGAAAGCAAAGGCTCCTGGGGGAGGAAGGCGTCCCCTGCGGCCTGGACGGGGCACCCACGAGCAGCGGCCTCCTGCCTTCCCTGGTGCTCTCCCAGAGGCACTTGAGGGAGGGGAATTACAGACTCGTAATTCCCCTGGGCATATCACTCTTCCTTCAGCCTGCTTGGTGACCGTGGTGCACTGGTGTTCAGGGCCAGGAGTGAGGGACAGAAGATGGTGACAAGCTGCGGTGGCAGCCGAGTGGCAGGAGGGGAGCCCCAAGAAGCTACAGTGAGATTAGGGGCAAGGGGCACATTCCGAGCCCAGTTACCTGCTGTGACTCTATGTCTCCCCAAACCAGGTGGGCTTTATGGGCGGAAAATACCTCCGTGAAACACATAAAAGTAACATTAGAAAACGATATTAGATATGGAGCCCCCGGCCGCTGTGATCTCCAAATCCGTTTTTCTCGCCCCTTTAAAGAAAGAGTTCAGCTTGAGTATGTAAGAAAATCTTTCCAAAAGCCTCAAACCAGAAAGGTTTGAATTAGAGCAATTGGATAAGGATTTAAAGAAAGAGCACAGAGTATTCTTCATACACTTAGGTATTCTACAGTATCTCAGAGATAGGTTGCTGACTTGAATACTTACTGAGAGAATCTTCTGAAATTCATATCTCTTATTGATCATTAATGTATAGTTAAAACATGCCCCCCCCCAAACAAAAAGCCCACACTGATCTTTAACATTTGAAAAGTTCTATGGTAGAGACTCCTAGTAATTGCTGGACAGAGGAGAGAGAAGTAGATTACTCAATCCGGTACTCACCTCCCTCGCTACGGCTGACCTGCAGCCTGGGAGGTTCCCTGCAAAGGAACCTCCAATAAAAGGGATTTTTCTGCTCATCTAAGCCCTGTGATTGGCCCGAGGGAACGGGGGATGGGTAGGTCTTCCTACCCAGGTTGCGGTGACCTGCTGATTTACCGAAGTAGTTATCAACCTTAACAGGAGGCCCACATTGAAGTTACCTGGCCTCTCAGTGCTGCTAGTGGGATTGGTCGGGTCGGCCTTTAGGAAACCAAGAGCTTCCCCAAGCTCCCGGCTAACTGCTAAGGGCCTCTATCCCCAGACCACCTGAACCAGAGTCTTGGAGCTCAATAGTGCTGACATTTTGCAATGGATGTTGCCTGGGGGCTCAGGGGCTGCCCAGGTACGGTGGCAGGGGAGGGGGGGCGGTGATCAGCTTCCCTGGTCTCCGACCACTGGAGCTGTATGACCAAAATAGTCCCCATATATTGCCGAACATCTCCTGGGAGGCAAAATTGCCCCTGATTGAGAACCATAGTTGCAATTAGCTGCCCCCTTCCGTCAGACCAAGTGTATTGAAATGCACTTGTATTCTGTTAAATAAACCAACTTCTGTTAATTAAACAAATAAATAAATGGATTGATCACAACCGTCAAACTCGTCAGTTCTGAGTTGATGGTGTCGTTTTTGTTGACGTTTAAATGTGTATTCACATGACTTATATTGTATTGACTCTTACGTGTATTAAATTTTATTCATTTTGCTTCTGAAAAAAATTGAAAATCTGGGACTCTCCAAACTGGGAAATAGTCTATAGCTAGAAAAGAGGGAAGAAAGAACTCAACAAATTTGGGTGACATTTTTGGGGGGGGTTTTGTTTGTTTAAATTTGGAGGGTATTGTTTGGTTTGGGGTTTTTCCCTCTGATTCCTTTATCTTCAAGATTATAGAGTGTATTTGGGGGGAGAGAGAATTTTAGACTTATTTAATTTTGACACTTAGGAGAAGTAGGGAGAAGGCATATAAAAATGAAGCACCAAGGTAAAAATGACCATGTTTAAATCATGTTATAACAGTAATAATGGCAATAATAATAATAGCTGTTATTATTAAAACAATGCAATAGTAATAATCATTATTATCATCATTATTATTAAAACATGAACTTTAGTGGTGGTTATAGGTCATGTACTTTCTATACACCATTGCATCTATTAGCTCATTCAACTCTCAAACAAGGAAGCAGACAGAGGTGCCTATTATTGAAACTGTTTTGCACACATAAGCTTGTGGCATGGAGTGTGTGACAGACAAATTCCAGAGGACATGCTCTTAACCGGGGAGCAACAAACACTTTTGGTAAAGAGCCAGAGAGTAAATATTTTCAGTTCTATGAGCCTGATAGCTTCGATTACAACTATTCTATTCTGCCATGATAGCAAAAAAAAAAAAAAAAGCCATAAACAATACACAGCAAATGGGCTGACTGTGTTCCAATAAACCTTTATTGACAAAAACAAGTGGTGGGCCAGATTCAGCCCTATTTGCCTTACTCTTACCTGTTACTCCAGCCATTTTATTTTAAATTGAAAAAATAGAGAGAGATGAAGAGAAAAGGAGATAAAGGGATAAGGAAGAAAGGGAGTGAATTGAATGGGGAGATTTAGGTCACAGGGTACAGAACCACATAACTAAGATGGACACGACCTGCAGATTCTGGATTAACAACGTACTTGAAAGTGGTTAAGAGAGTAGACAGGCTGCATATTTCTCTCCACAAAATGAAAAATTGTTGACATTGCAGGGGTCAGCGAAACTGCAGCAGTGGTGGCCATATTGGTTTGTTAGAAGCAGATGGGATCCAAGACCACAAAAAAGAAAAGGTAACTGATTTTTGTGATATTTACACTCTATTAGTTATTTAACTGCAGCTATTCTTAACATTTGCAATTTGAAAACGATGTGACATGGAGAGCTAATGTGCTCGAGCGTGCTGGCTGAACATGGACCTGCCTGCAGCAACAGCTCATCTCTCATTTTTGTCATGTGTAGTTCAGAACCCCTTTTTGTCCTATTGCTTAGTATATACTTCTCTTATTCCTCGACTAAAATGTCGATGTGGGATTAGGGACAGACAATAGAGTTGACTATGAACAAAGTTCAGAAAATTAACCATCTCATGACGTCGGGCTCTCGGCAGCCCCACCAAGAGGAAGTAGGGAGAGGGCAGGCAGCCTCACTGGGGGTGAGGACCAAGGCCAGCCCACAGCTTCTGTGGTCTCACCGCTCCAGAGGATCCTTCCTCATACGAGCATCGGGCCGCCAGAGCCAGGACCATGAATCCCGTCCTCCCCGCCCTGCTCTGTCTTGGTGAGCCGGGGGGAGGGGTGCCCATGCAAGGCTGTGGGGGGCAGGAGCACATGTCCGGCAAGGCTGGGCCGCGCTCACCCATGTCTCCTTCCAGGGCTGTGTCTGGCCCAGAGCGCCCAGGACCCAAAGGGTGAGTGTCCCGCTGAGGCTCCTGAGGAAGCCTTCGCGGCTGGGTGGACGCGGATCTCCTGGCAGCTGAGCGGAGAGCACTTGACGGGGCGTCTGGGGGACTGGGGGGGCGGAGACTGCCCCTGGAAGCCCCTGACCCGCCCCTTCCTCCAGGAGACCTCCCCCCACCTCGGATCACAGCCCTGCCTGGGGCCGTGGTTCCGTGGATGAAAAGTGTGACCCTCCTGTGCCACGGCCCCCCGGAAGCTGACGCCTACAGCATAGCCCAAGTGGGAAGCGGTTCTAGAGAGGGGCACCCCAGGGCTGTGGGCTCCCAGTCCTGGCACATCCCAGAGGTGACCCTCAGCCACGCGAGGCTGTGCGTGTGCGACTATCGGGTGGGACACTGGCGGTCCCGGCCCAGCGCCTCCCTGCAGCTGGTGATAAGCGGTGAGTGGGCACAGAGCCAGCCTGGCACCGCACAGGACACCGGGCCCCGTAGGAGCGCAGTAAGAGGGGACCTCCTACAGGGACGAGCCAGGAGCAGGTTCCCCGGGGCGGCAGCAGGAGGGGAAGAAGCAGGAGCCGCTGTGCTCCCAGGGACAAAAGGGACAGGCTCGCCCCCCACCAGACTTCCTTCTTTCTCAGGAGCGTATAACAAGCCCCCCCTCTCCAGCCTGGCGGGCACCGTGCTGGCAGCTGGGGAGGATGCGAATTTGCAGTGTTTGTCAAGTTTCCACTTTGACATGTTTGTCCTCACCAAAGAAGACGGAGCTCGCACCGCCCGGAACCAAAGCTCCAGCCTGCAGGGCAAAAAATACCAGGCCACCTTCCCCATGCCCCGGGTCAGCCCCGCACAGGCCGGGGCCTGCAGCTGCTACGGCGCCTTCCGCTACAACCCTTACGTGTGGTCTCACCCCAGCAACCAGCTGCAGCTTGAGGTCAAAGGTGAGGAGGCCCCCATCCCTCCCTCCCTGGTGCCCTCCTGGGGGCAGCCGTCCAGGCCTGGCGAGTGGGGAGGGAGGCCGCAGCTGGGCCCGGGCGTCCGCTCCTTGGGCTTAGCAGGAGGCATGAGGGGCCCGCGCTAGCCAGCCGGGGAGGCCGCGGGACCCGGGGCCTGGGTAGAGACTGAGCAGAGGGGAGACGGCGCCTGCTGCAGAAGCTGCCAGTGATGCAAAATGGAGGGGCCGAGGCCTCCAGCCCCTGAGCACCTGGGTCTCGGCGGGAACCTCTAAAAACCCTCGGGTAGACCCTGGCCCGAGCAGAGAGAGTGAAAACCGAGCCCAGACAGCCAGGCGGTGCGTGAGGAGCTTGGAGCGCGGGGAGGAGGGCTTGGGTTTGGGTCTCCTCACTCTCACTTGGGGCAGAAGGACTCTTCGGCAAACAGAGCAGCTTTTTTTTTTTAAAGATTTATTTATGCGTACAAGCTGGGGTACAGGCCAGAGGCGTGGGGCGGCGAGAGGGTTCATCAGAGAGAGTGGGGAGCAGAACAGGCAGATGGACGGAAATACACTGCTGAGGGGAGCAGCGGCGAGGCAGGAGAGGTCTGCCGCACCATGTGGGACTCTCCCCAGCTGGGCGTCGAACTTGCGTCAGCCGCTGCCGGCAGCTCCACAGCGCAGCGCTTAACCGCTGCGCCACCAGGGAGGCCCCAGAGCAGCTTTTTAAGCAGGTTTCTGGGGAGGGGCCGTGAGAGACAGACCCAGGAGAAGTGCGCTCGTGTCTGTATGGGGAGGAGCAGGGGGGAGGGGCCGAGGGAAATCCACGGGACCCACAGCTGCACCACCCCCATCCACAGTCCCAGTATCCCCAAAAGCTGCAGCGTCCATTGCCCTCCAAGATGAGGTGTACCCCAAGGCAAATGCTCACGTGGTCCCAGGACAATTGCCAGGAGGGGGTGTGGACACCCCTGCAGGTTTCCCTCTTCTTCTGCTGGAAACTGTTTCCATTTCAGACTCCTGGGCATGAGGCTTTCCCCTTCGCCCAACCCCATTTTCTCTACATATTTAAATGCAAATTCTCAACAAAGCAAATCGACTGAGACCCCTCCTGCTTGTTGAGTGTGAACACCCCTCGAATTTAGGGTGAACTTGCTCCCAGCCCCCACCGCGTCGCGTCCCCTTCAGTGCCCGTGGTGGGTGGGTCTCAAGGGGCTGATTAGAGAAGTAGACAGGTGAGTCTCCAAAGGGAGACCAGGTGAAGCGTTCCTCTGGGACGTGTGGCTCTCGTGTGGCTCTGCCTCATCCCAGGAAAGCGCACGACGGGATGACCTTCTGAGTGCCGAGCCAGCAGAGTCCGGCCCAGATGTGCAGTGTGGGACTGATGAGGGTAGAGATGGCACAGGCAGCAGATGGCGCGGCTGGGCTCTGGAGGGAGGGCAAGAAGGGCTTCCTATGGAAACACAAATATGGAAGCAAACAGAATCCCTTGGGGCCAAAACACCTACGAGGTGGACAGAACAGGGGTTGGAGAGCCCTGAGCAAAGGCGGCCCCCAGGTCGCCATTTGGTTTAAAAAACAGTCTTCCTGGAACCTCGCTGACCTGACATCATGAAGGTGCTGGCTTTCCCACAATTTTCAATACACAGCTCAACTCTGTCAGCGCTGCCCTGCACTTTCTCCTCTGGCAGGAGGGTCACGGATTTTTCTGTAGTGGGCCAGACAGTAAATGTTCAGGGTTTGCAGACAAACCCTGACAGCGTGGCCCGGGAAACGTTGCTTAGGGGCACTGAAGTATGGACTTTAGTTTTTTATTATTATTATTATTTATGCATACAAGAGCTGGGGTGCAGGCCAGAGGTGGGGAGGGGTGAGAGGGTTCACCAGAGACAGAGTGGGGAGCAGAACAGTCCCATCTACTGAAGTACACTTCTGAGGGGAGGAGCGGGGAGACAGGAGAAGTCTGCTGCACCACGTGGGTCATTTCCCCAGCTGGGGATCGAACTCAGGCTGCAGTGGCTCTGGATAGCTTCATTGTGCTGAGACTTAACCCCTTGCGCCACCAAGGAGGCCTGAAATTTGGACTTTAGATTGTTTGCTCGTGTCGTGAAATCTTTTGATTTGTGCCAACAGTTTAAAAATATAGAAATCCATTCTGATTCCCTGCCAGCACCCCCATGAGGCCAGCGGAGGGCCAGCACAGCCCGCCCAGCCGGGGACACCCGTGTCGCGCCGGTGGGGTGAGCTCGCTGGATGCTGGTGTTTCCTAAGAAGCGCTGGGGCCCGGGAAGCGGTGGAGCTGAGGCTGTTGGGAAACACCTCGAGGAGGGAGCGGCTGTGACAGGCTTCCTCTTTCGCAGCCCAGCCTCCAGCCCCCAGCTTCCTGGGGAAACACCGGGGCCTTCCGATCGGCAGTATCCTCGGGGCCACGCTGCTCCTTTTCCTCCTGCTCCTCCTCCGCGCCGTCCGCAACTGCAACTGCAAGGCCAGGAGCGGTAGGTCCGCAGCTGGGCGCAGGAGGGAGCATAGAGACGCAGGCGGGTGCTGCAGCGACCCGGGGAGGGCGAGGGCGAGGGCGGGCCGAGGCCCTGAGATAACCTAACCAGCGCTCCTCCCGTGAAGTCAGACGGGCTGGAGGAATCCAGAGCAGCCCTCTCTGAGCACGCAACCCCTCCATCTGGGGCGCGGTGCTGGCTGGCTCCCCCTTCGCGCCTCCGCTCCCGGTTCTGCCGGCAGGGAGGCCGAGAGGACAGGCGGGCAGCCTGGCTCCTGGCGAAGGCGCGGATAAGCACCTTCGTGTTCCTCGCACGCAGGCACAGAGGGAAGCTCGATCTGACCTCTCCTTAGAGGGACACTAATCCCACCCAGGGCCCCGCCCTCCTGAGCTCCCAAAGGCACCACCTCCAAATAGCACCCCGGTGGGGGTTAGGATTTCAGCTTTTGCCTTGGGGGGGACACAGATATGCGGGTGCTAACAGTGT
>PVIJ01008966.1:0-70081 GCA_004024925.1 Scalopus aquaticus | reverse complement strand
ATATTTGCTTCATAGAATGTGTTTGGTAGTACTCCTTCCTTCTCGATTTTTTGAAAGAGTTTGTGTAATATAGGGACTATTTCATTTTTGAATGTTTGGTAGAATTCATTTGTGAAACCATCTGGTCCTGGGCTTTTGTTTTTGGGGAGGTTTTTAATTACTGTTTCAATTTCACTGCTTGTGATTGGTCTGTTTCGGTGTTCTATATCTTCTTTGTCTAGCTTTGGGTGATTGTATAGTTTTAGGAATTTGTCCATATCTTCTAGGTTGTTATATTTGTTTCCGTATAGCTGTTTATAGTAGTCTCTGATTATTTTTCTTATTTTTGCTGTGCAGTGACTTTTTCTTTCATCAGAGAACAAAACATGGAGGGCGGGGGTGAAGTTGTGTTCTACATATGTTAAGATCTTTCACATCACAGATATAAGCATTCAAAACCCATCTCCTTTGATAAATAATAAGAAACTCATTGTGTGATCTAATTTTCCAGAACTGTACCTACTTGTTTGATGAGAAAGGTGTGCATGAGCATGGCGGGGGTGGGGGGAGGTTTGTATCTCAGAGATCTAAAAATTCTTCAACATTTATAAGCTATTTGTATCTAATACATGATACCCACAATCTGTATTTGGACAAGTACTCATTCAAGGAGTAGACAAGGAAATACTGTGGGAAAAAAATATGGCTTCTGGATGGGTCACTAACTCCTTTGTATCTACGCAACATCTATGCAATATTAAACAAATAAATGTTTATATGGCTAAAATAAAAACTGAAAGAAAATAAATAAGATACTCCTTCCTAAAATCCCTAATGCTCATCCCAACCCATCCCAGATCAATTAAATCAGAATCTTTGGAAATGGAGCCCAGACATGATATGTTAATATTCTCCCTAAGTAATTTTAACATGCAAATAAATTAGAGAATCACTACTATGTATGGAGAATAAGAATTGTTGAGTTGAACAGTATATGCATTTTCATTTTGAACTCATTTTATAAACTGTTAAAAACTATAAAATTGCAAATTATGTAAAACCATTTCTTTTGCTCTAGGTAAGCTCCTCAGGGTATCTAAATCCAAATATCAGCAAATCCAAATACCACCCCACCTGGAGTGATTGTTTTATTTCCTTTGCATTACTTGTCACAATTTGTAATTATTTCATTTAGTTGATTATTGTTCACCACTGCTTATGATCTCCAACAGAACTCAAAGAGAACAGAAACCACATCCGTCTTGTTCACTCAGTAATGCTAATCACTATGATAACAGGACCTAGCATATAATAAGAGCTTAATATATGTAGACTAAATAAATCCCACCTAATCAGCGGCTTTAGCTTGGTAGTATTTGCTAAGTGGTTGTTCTCATTTCCCAGACTCAATATTTCCAAATAGAAAACAACTACTTTATCATAGCCAAAAAAGAAACCAAAAACTTATGCTGTCATGTAAGAAACAGATTAATGCGTGCCAAATTTTGACCCTGTGGTAAACACACACAAATACACACACACGGAGTAAGATAAGAAGGTGGACTATGGAGCCACCTTTAGCAGTAAATTCATCCCTTCCCTGAATTCCTGTGTGCTTTGGTAAGCCTCTAAAAGAAACTATACAGCAAATGGTACAGTTAAGCGTGAGGCACTCTTAGAAGATCTGAGCACAAAGTGTATCAGCTGTCACGGAGAACATGGTACCTCAGCTGTTGCCCTTTTTTCCCTTACAAGTAAGTCTTGTCACATAGTCTTATGAAAAGAAGGGGTCAAGAAAAAAATTGCATTTTGATTCCAATTATCATATTCAATTACTCAGGATCATAGCTTCAGAAGGCTTCTAAGTTCTTTTTCCATGTGTAAGTTGTGTGTAATTAATAATGCCCGAGAGACATATGTATTATGTCCAGTAGGACACAATTCATTTCAAAAAAAAGACTTTAGTATAAATTGTGAACATGTTTAAATTTTCCTTCTATGATATACCTGACCAAAACACAAAGAATATCGACTAAGAATGAGATCTTAGACCTCTAGTCTTTGAGAGTTCTGAGTGAATTATTTTTGCCCTTTTTAGGTTTGGGATTTTTTTAAGTAGATTTTTAAATTTTAGAACAGGTTCAGATTCACAGAAAAGTGAAGAAGAAAATTCCTAACTTGTCTGCATATCATTTCCTCTATGGTTAACATGTTACTATAGTGTGTGACAGTCATCCCAACTAATGAACAAGTATTAATTAATACATTTTATTGACTAAAAGCCATGTTTATTCAAATGTCCTTATGTTTTACACGTTTCTTTTTAATTCTAAGAGTCCATCCAGGACAGCACATTATGTTTGCTCCTAAGTTCCTTGTTTTTGAAAAATGCTTCACAATTTTTAAAAGGGCTTATCACGAGCTTCATAGACTAATTTTCAGTTTGGGTTTGATTGGTGTTTTTCTCATGATGAGACAAGGTTGTAGATTCAGGGGAGGAGCCTTTTAAACACTCGTGCAGGCACATGGCCTCAGTTCATAGCAACACCAATGTCACGTTTCATGGCCTGCACCTGCTGTGTGACATGAGTGGCACTTTACCTTTGAGATTTCTACTTTTCAAGGAGAAAATTTTATACCAGCTTATTTTCCTCTGTGAATTCATAAATCCATAATATATATAAAAGATTTAGATATATAGAGAGATTGAGCCATTTCCCCCTTAATATGAAATAAATGAATCTCCTGTTCCAAATATTTTTGCTCACATAATGCTCATATGAATATGAGTTCTCCCATATACATATATATGAAATGTTTAAATATACTTTTTAAAACCCCAAACTAGCTACTGGGTGTTGTGTTATTTTTTTTTTTTACAACATAATACCTACTCATTAATTAAATGTCTCACAAGTTAAAAGAAGAGAAGTAAAGATGGCATATTGATTAACTGCCTCTTTATGTGAGAGTCTAGGCTTACAGTTGAGAAAGCCTAAGACAAAAGGAAAAATTTTCAAGTTACTCATCAAAAGATGTACCATATTGACAAAGTTTTTTTCTCTCTGGTCATTTGGGTAAATTTAAAAATATATCTATCTTCCTAGTGGGATAAAAAAATTAGGTGGTAAATAAAAAATTAGACCTCATGCCATTTGGAAAATAAAATGAATAAGCACCTATTTGGATTGACTGCTGCATTGTTATTGTGAAAGCTGATTTGCAAGAAGGTAAATCTTGCCATTTCCACCCCACTGATAGTTTTCATTACAGGAAGTAGTTTTTTAAAGGAAGTAGTTTTAAAATATTTTTATTTAGCATACAGTTCACTACAAGTAAAAAGAGAGAGAGAGCCAGAGTTCGTGCTCCCTAGAAGGGAAACCACTTTAAGACTTGATGGACTTTCCTTATTCGTCTGTCTCTTATTTTTAAACACCACCACCGCTTTGCTGACCAATATTTTCTTTCAAATGATGGCAAGGAGGAGGAGCGTGAGCAGAGGAGCTGGGTCAAAGTTAGTGATACTGCCTGCCAAACTTCCAAGTTGAAATCAAATCCTTCAGTGAGTTTCTCAGGCATGGAAAAAAAAAGATTTATAACTTCAGCAGAACTGTAATTCTATCAAGAAAAAGTATCAGCCAATCTACTTTACTGTCACCAAAGGATCTGAAGCTGGCTTTGTCATACTTCTTTCTCCATTATATATGGAGGTGGGGGGAAAAAAAAGCAAGAGGAGTTTAAAAAAATTGATGAAGCCCTGACCCTTTCGATGCCATTTATAGTCTGAACCGGAATGCCATCCCCCTTGCCTAGCAAACTGTCCAATCCAGCCTCATGTGTCAAGATTCTGTTAGGCACTAGGTGAAATATATATGCAAGTCCTTATACCATTTAACACTCTGGGTCCACCTTCAAGACACTGGGCTGTGGATCAACCGAACCAACACTCCTCTTCCAAGAATCATTTTGACAGGCTCTTTTGGAGGTGCTCCTTATCTTTTTTTTTTTTTAACCCATCCTTTTAAACAAAATGGCACCAAAGAAAGAGGTGAAGAAACCAGCGGCGGCAGCAGCCCCAGCCCCAGCCCCAGCCCCGGCACCTGCACCCGCCCCAGCCAAACCCAAGGAAGAAAAAATTGACCTCTCTGCCATTAAGGTAACTAAACGGATGAATTGTTTAGTCACTGAAACATCTTTCAACAGTAGGGAACTCTAGGAACCTGCAGACGGCTGTATTTTTCATTGAGAGAAATGGCATTATTAATCGAACTGATAGATTTAAAAAGAGAGATTTAAAAATAGATAAAACCCAGCATAAAATTTCCGGAAAATTATTATGATGTGGAATATTGTATGTGGAACCTGCATATGTTTTGTTTTTTTCTGTTGTCCAGTTTCCCCTTTACCTTAAATTGTCAAAGTGTCATTTAGGGGGGAAACGTGTAAGTACAAAGCATGTAAATATGTTTTACAAATACTTGAACCTGCAGGTTTGCTTTTTTTTTTTTTAATAAAATTTTGTAGCTGTTAGATCCCTTACCTTAAAGCTCTAGCCGAAGGAAATTTTCAGTCCTGACTTGTTTCCAAGTTTTAAAACAGCTGATGACCCAGTTGTCCTGGTTGTATGTATTTTACAGCTGTTTTATTTCATCTGAAATAAAGGAAAATTTTTGCAATTCAGCTTAATTCCTCCTTCAGCTTTGCTTAATAAAATTGGACACAACACTAAATGAGACCTCAGCGCAGACCATTATGCATTCAAGTGTTTCAGTGACTATAACTGTCATCTTGTTTATTTATATACAGTATTTAATTCAGGATGTGTTGAGTTGCTTCTAAATGAAACTAACCCCCCCAAAATTGGTAAAAATTGTTGGTTATGTGGCTTTTACCTTATGCCTTTGAGCACTTGCATAGTGATCTTGAACTAAGGAGAATGTGATTGATTTTTGTGTCAACACTTTGCTGTGATCAAAGGTCTCAAGTGCCAAAAGATTATCTGCTTTTGGAAAAAGGACGCAATGGCTGTGCCCATTACCTCTCAGTGATGTAATCCATCATGTGTGCAGCTTCTCCTCATTTACTGGGCTCTGATTGGACCAAAGACAGTTTGAAAATCTTCATCTCAGGAACCCAACCTTATATGGAAAACTAATGGGTGAAAGTGCCTATGAAGTGATCTTTTCACTTAAGCCAAGAGTTTTGTATGTTATGAATTTGAATTGTGCTAACCTGACATGTTTACTCGCAACCACAATGCTGACCTAGAAATAAACATTTCATTGACTATTATAGTGTAATCATAGGTTTAAAATATTCCGAACATGAAATTGAATTAGCTCGCCCTTAACTATATGATGAGATTAAATAAATCCATAAATTTAAGGCATTCCTGCCAAACATAAAATTCTCTATTTCAAAGTAGACATAGATTACCATATATATTTTATCTTAAATTTGTAGGTACATGAAGTGTCATATTTGCAAAAACTTGGTGATAGAATCTAATATTAGTGAGGAACTATTCTTAATAAATATCCACTTAAGAGGAGACATACATGTTAGATCGTCTATTAAATGTTTTTCTAGCTTAAGTACTGCATACAAATAGTTTATTAAGAGGAAATAAAATTTTTAATGTCCAGCAATTAATTCTAGTTAATGTATCTCTATAGAGGCACACATTGTATAACTGCATTATACAATGACTATGATAACACTACAATAGTTACAAGTGTTCTCATTTTTTGGCTCTCCACTCTATATATCATTAGAAACATTAAGCTATTCCTCTTAATATTTATCATAATTTATAAGAAAATACCCTCTCTTTGGATCTGGAATTATAAGCATCTATAAGGAAAAAAATGTACCTTTCAAGAAGAAAAAAATTAACTATCACATTAATGAAAGCAAGCATTATTTCTTACCCAAGGAACTGTAGAAGAATAGCAAATAAGTAAAAATTTAGTTTGGAAGATAAATATCTCCATGAAATAATAAAACATCACTCTTTTAAGAGAGAAATTAAACTGATTACTTGTTTACTGTCAGCAGAGAAGTGATGCTTTTCTGAATCTTGAAAAGTAGTTTATCCTTTCATCTATCTGTTGAATTAATTCTAGTATGAGCTAACTAAGCAAAGAAAGAAATACTAGTAGACTCTCTGCAAAGATGGGGTGTACTCCATCTGCACTCTTTCATTGTAGAACCAGAGATGTGATGGATCCTGACAAGTGACACAAACCAAAAAAGAGAAGTTAAATGAGAAAATCTAAAGAGGAACTTACCTTTATCTTTCATTTAGAGAACACATTTCTAAAAGAAATAGAAAAAACAATAATTAAAACCAATATCTTTTTGAAAAGGAATTTAAATGACTTCAACAATTTACACTCATCAATATGAAATCAGTGCATATTTAGAGGTATTGTAACATAGCCAAAGAGCGTGATGCAACTTGAAAACTTTGTAAAATTTAATTCACCCCAGTAGGTAACAAGGCTAATTAAAGTGTACATTAAAGCATTTTTGTATTTTGATGCTTTTAGTCACTTAATGATGTTTCTAGACATATTACCTCATATAAATTATAAGCTTTTTTCAAGCAGAGAAAATGAAGTTTAAAGAAATTAATAGAGCTGTTATATGTGTTCATTAACTTTTGGAAAACTCAATAAAGAACAAATTTTAATTGGATTTAATTTTTTCAAAAGTCATAGAAGATTAGCAATTGACTGTCCTTTAGAATTTGAGTAGTATTAAACCTAAGTGTAATTGTCTTTATACGTGGTAATATTTAACTCCTCCACACAATTTCCAGCTACCACCTATGTTCCATATTATAATATACCATATTTAATAGTCATATATTTGAATCTCCACAAATTCTGAACACGCTCAGATATTATCAATTAGTTTTATCAATTCCTTAAATGTGTTTTTCTGATTTGTTATTTGTTTATTAGGATGTGTCATTAGTTGTTCTCATATAAAAATTTAATAATCTCAGAGGAAATGCTTACTAGATATCCTATCCCCTTGGATTTCTATGAGCATCCTTTTCAAAAACCAAATACTACTGATATTTGAACATGAAAGTTATTGTCTTGGGAAGTTCTAAGTGTTCTTTGCTTAGAGAAAATGATATTTCTGATAATGATGCCCAGACTAAGAAAACACGGCCCCGCCAAACTTCAAGTATAGGAATTAAAACCCAACATGAGTAGGTGCAAAGACAAGAATTAACACTTATAGCCCAAAACTACAACCAAGTGGAATGATGAAAGTAAGTAATGAGGTGACTGTGTGCCTAGATTGAAAAAAAAATTTTTTTAATGTATAAGTAGGTTTTTTTTTGCATGGTGCATGCCTAAACAGATATGCCAGGATTTCTGAGGTGATGGAACTTTGAATTATGCATCTCATTGTACTGCTTAAATTTTAATCCTCATATCCACCAGTCAGGTCATCCCTGACCAGATCCTGTGGGAGATACTATAAAATTGGTAAAGGTACAAAATGCACTGACAGAAGCTCATCAAATAACAGATTTTCCAGCGTAAAAACCAACAAAGTTTCTTATGCATGGAAGATTTAAACTTTTAGTTTAATGGGTAAAGTGGAAATGTAGCATTCCCAATAAGTACATTTACTTAGTGATAGGTACTCAGAGGAGGCAAAGAGTTATACACACATAGCCACACAGTTGTTCTGGTCTTGGTATAGGTTTGTTTGAATTTGTCTATAAATTGTTGTTTTTTCATCTCTAGCAAGGCTGACATAAAACCAGTCCTACTTAGCAAAACTGCTGGATGAAGTCAAAAGACTGAAAATTATTAATTTTTTTGTCATATAACAACCAATAACATTGTTAATTTACTGTACACCATATTATCATCTTTAATTCTCAAAACATTACGTGGAGGTGGTTTTCAGCTTCCCTTGGCAAGAAAAGAAACTGAACCTAAATAAGAGTCAGTGTGATGTCCTTGATTGAGTAACTAGTAAGTGGTGGAGTTAGAGTTGAATCTAGCAGGCCAAATCCAGACAGCTGTAGTAAACTACCTCCAGTCAACAAAAAGTTGCTGTTTCTAAGACTGTGTAAAGAAACCCACTTTGCTACGAAGGGTGTGAGAATGGTTCATACGTGGTCCTGCACAGCCTCATGTAGCCAGAAGAGGGAGTGACAGGCACGCCACAGAGCAAATCCCCAAGATGTTTTCACCCTCACAGTTCCCATCTCTTTTGTTATATTCAGTTTACCCTGAGCTTAGTCTATGGTTCACAGGTTAGGTATTTTCTTTTACAGATGGGAGATGAAACACTAGGATCCTCGAAAGATCTTAGTCACTTTTCTCCAGCTTCTTGTAGAAAGTTGTAAGGAATATGGATATTAAAAAATACTGAGAGCAAGATGGGGAAGGAGCACAATGCACTAAGGTGGCCGGCCGCAGGTGCTTTTGGTGGTGGGTGCCCTATGGCAGTAACACTTGAAGGGGGAGAGGGGCCTTATGCTCACAACATACAAACAACAAGGTAAACCAACATTACTTCAATAATAAAAAAAAATAAGTGAATTAATAAATACTGTTAGGAGTGTAGATCGGTGTTGCCAAAGGCAGAGGTAGAGGACATGATTGAAGGTGGTCCAGGGTAGAAACTTCCAGTTATAATATGAATAAGTTCTAGGGATCTAACATACAGTATGGTGACTTAAATTAATGATAGTATTTCTTGAAAGTTGCTGAGAGTATAGTTCTTAAAATTTCTATTCATAATAAATAAATATATATAACTAACACTGCGATGTGATAGATGTGTTAACTAAGCCTTGTGTGGGAATCATTTCAAAATACATATGCATATCATATCGACATGTTACATACTTTAGACTTACACAATGTTATATATTAATTATATCTCAATAAAACTAGGGGGGGAAACTATGCCAGAGTGTTTTAAATACTATCAAATGTAGAGAAACTGATTGAATTTTTAAATAATTTTGGTTTTGTTCAGTTAAACATACACACATATCAGACCTGACCTTCACATCTTGAAATGAGGCTAGTATTTAGAGAATGGTGATCTCTATTTAATTTACAAATAAATAGCATGATTTAAACTCAAAATCCCAACCAAATATTCTTTGGAGTGATAATTAGATACATAATGTCACACCTATAATGGTTAAATCTTAACCTTACCTAACTTGAGGAAAAGAACACAGGGATTCTTTCTAATTAAAAGGAATGAGTAAAGATATGTAAAAGTTGTTTCAAAGTTTTCTTTACATAAATTTAATGTTTGTCTTCCTTTATTCTGGTCTTTCAATAACCACAGATTAAGTTTCCACACAACTCTAATGTCAATCAATTGCAATACTAATCCATTTGCAGTGTGAATATAACCTCAGGGGCAAATCAAAAAATAGTTGAGACTATCACTAGGTATCAATGCCAAGTTTCCACTTTCAAAGGTCTATGCTGTAAAAGAAGAGAAGAGTGGAAGGGAGAAGGAAAATATGACAGGGCATTCTGTAACCCTAAAATTATATTTTAAAGGACATATAACTAGATAATGTCTTTTTAAAGTAAAATTCAGCTTGGAAAGGAATAGATGTGTTCACCAATTTATAGTGAATAACCCTTTTAACTTTAAAGATAATGAAATCTTTGCAAGACAAGGAGACACAAAGTGACAGTGCCAAATTTAGCCTCTCGACATTTTCATGCTGCAAATGAACCCCCTGGCAAGTGTTTCTAGAAGTCGTTCCATAATTACCCATCATTAAGCACCATCTGACTCATGGAAATTGTGGAAGGGATTATATTTAGTCAGCTGACACTAGACTTGATTCTGCATCTCTTCATACTGAATTTCTTTTATATTAAACAGGATCTTCTATACTCAGTTTCAACTTTTGCAATGTGTTTCTCACCCCTAATCAGACTATAGACGGCAAAATTACAATATACAAATAGTAATAGCTTCAAGTGTACTACCTAAATTTTCATTATACCAATGACAAATTCTTGCTGTTCTAATCATAAATTAATAGTGAATTGAAGTCAGAAGAGGGAATTTTCCCTAACTATATAGCCACATCTAATTCAATTTTATATTCTTCCTTCTACTGTGGCAGTGAGATTCTTTGTACCTAGTATTCTGTACATGGTATTCTGTCTCTTGTGTATAAAACATCTACCCACTTGATATTGTAAGACTATATCTTGCTTAACTCCTTTTTATCTAAACTACTTCAAAATAATACTACTTATTGAACTTTTAGATACTCTGCCCTTTTCCATTAAAAAAAAATTGAGTTGAGGAAAATTTACTGGGGAAAGGATGGAATACTCATTTTAGAACCATAAATCATGGAGTGTAACATATTTGAGGAGCTAGAGCCCAGGTAAAATAAGCTATTGGATAAAAAGACATGATTTGTTATATAAGAAATCCAGAACAAAATTCTGAATACTTCAGTCCCTACCTAATTTTCTTTTCACCATATCAAAAGACCTGAAATCTCTAAAATGGCCATATCATTATTTATATACCTTATTGTCACAAATGAAACTTTTACTCCAGGTAAGTAGGAAAAAGCAAATAGATACTTACAATTTCTTAAAAAAATACACAAATATTTTTATGATTCTTATATTTTAAACATAAAAAGAGATGGAAGGAACAAAAATACAGGTGGGTTTTTAATAAACTATGCAAAAAGTACACAAAGTAGAAGAAACCTTAATTTTATTTCTCAATTTTAATCATGAGAAAACTGATAAGAAACCTGAAGAAGTGTAGACTTAAGTCACATTTTAAAAATTTTATTAGAATTCACTTAAACCATTCTGTTAATTCTTATAGGTCTGAATTGTACTATTTTAATAATTCAGCCTTTACTCTGACTGAACTCATTTCACTAGTCTAGGCCTCTTGAGCACAGAATTACTCATTTCCTCATCGATCAGATCAATTTATCCAATTACCATCATCTATTCTCTCTACTGCCTGGATTTGTACTGTATTCCCACTGCCTTTAATTCCCCTTATATACCATATCATAGTCACCAGCCTAAGAATATTCTTTATTGATGTAAAAGAAATGCAATGAAAAATATTATTTTCTTTAAGTTGATTCATTCTGAAACATGAAACTCTCAGAATTCCAAAACAGTACTTCAGCTGACCTTTATAGGGTACCTATGAGATTGGAGTGAAAATTAATGTTAAGTGTTCCTTAGAATTAGCATATATTCAGGTCTTTGGGTTCTCTGTCACACACTAAGTCAAAGAATACACAGCAATGTTTTGTTTTTTATTGAAAACTGGCCCTGTGGAGATTAATTTCCATAGTTAGCCTCCCTGATTAGCCCTACTGTATCTCTCAGTGATGGTAAATTTCCTAAAGACAGTCTATGTTCCTTCCTAGGGCATTTTCCCTCCGTATTCAACATCACATATCCTGCAGATAGTCTTTAATTGTAGCTTTAACTGTTTTAGTATATTGAAGTTTAACAAACAGCAATTCCAGACCTCATTTGATTAAATACATTTTAATATTTTTCCTGTAGACAAGCTCCTATATTTCAGAAACTCAATTTTCTTTAATCATTTAATCAAATTTCATGATTACTATCAGAAAAAAACTTATCAAAGTAAAAACAAAAGTAAACATTGCAAAGAATATCCTTTTTAGTATCATCACCTTGTAAAATACTATTTACCTAAATCCAATACCAAATAATATACAAACCATTAAAAATGTGAAATATAATTACTTTACTAACAGCCTAATATAAATTTCTAGGCTAAGATGAAAAGCCCTTTAAATAAAATTTTAAAAAAAGAAAAGAAAACTAAGGTTGGAAAATTAAGTTCTGGTGATAAATGTTTATGTAAACCTAAGGAAAGGCTCTAAAACTATAAACCATATATATCAATAATTCAAAATGAGCAAGCCTACCATGTGCTTGCCAGTTCTAGGTGCTGATGATGAAACATGGAAAGAAAATGTCTGCACTTCCTCTAAAGATGTAAGAGGTTCTGGAAAGAAAATGTTTAATCTTTTCCTTCAGGGAATATAATGTTATAGGGGAGGAACTTATCATTGAAGGAAGAACTTGGTATATATATGTTCTAACAATTTTTAATTTAATGAAAATTGATTAAGCATGTAATATGGTCTGGTATTTCACAGAGTTGTGTGGGATAAAACCTAGAAATAAGAATCCAAAATCAGTTGACATGTTGTATTGAAATCATACCTTTGTTCAAAAGGCTGATGACTTCATCATTATGAGACAAAGGAAGGGCTGTAGGAGAAAGATTGTGTAATTTGTAAAAGTGTACCAAAGAATAAATAGCATTTCCCATGTATCCTATTAGCACAGTAGCTAGGTCTTCTAAATCTTAAATGGTAGTGTATTCTCTGGAGTAGACTATACCATAATCCTCTCTACTATTGTTAACAGCTTGCTTTAATGTTTGCCTTGATTTTTCTATAAGTACAAAAATAATCCAAGCTCTTAATTTCTATGTGATAAAGATATAGAAAAAAATTAGAGTGAAATAGTTGGCCCCTACCTATCACTTCTATTTTAATAATAAATCTTTATGCAGTATGAAAGTAGCTAGCGACAATTTATTCATAATGTAAATACAACTTTTAAAATAACTTTCCTGTTTACTCAACAGATTTTATTCAAATTGACCACAATTTATATATATTTAAAGAAAATATTTCTATTGAAAAGCATTTTTAAAATTAGCATTATGTAGGGCATATGATGGGCATTATGAGACCACTTTGATGAGTTTATTTTATGTTATTTATAGTTAGTAGCTCTACTAAATATATATATATATATATATATATATATATATATATATATATATATATATATATATGCTAGTTCTCAATATTAATCACAGGGCAATTCAAATTTAATGACCCAATTATATAAATATAATTACAAGGCTAAAAAAGAACACAAAGAAATCAAGGTCTGCTCTAATGGCTATAATTTGTGCATCGAAAATCATAAGACTCCAAATTACACAATTATCAAAGGTCACAAATTTTCCACCTTTGCCCCTCCTTTCCATTTCCCCATAACGATTCAAAACACTTTTATTTTTTAAGCTTCTATTTGCAATACCCTCTCAAAATGTCAATCTATTTATAATGATATATTTACTTTTATACTAATAATTTTAAAATTATATTTCCATTCTCATTTTGGGACTCAAAAGCTCTGATTTTTTTTCCCCACTACTTATAAACACTGGACAAAAGTGAATGCATTTAAATGTTGATTTCTTTCCATATGTCATAAGGGAAAGCTTGAAAGTATACATCTATCTAGCAGGGGGACACTTCAAGCTTTTTGTGGCCAGAACTGATGAAATAGTACTTAAGTTAGAATTTTCCTCCAACACACTTTATGTTTTTGAACTGCTTTTAATATGTAGAAAACTGATAACATATCTAAATATCCTAGGGCTGATGTTTCACCAGCACCACTTTTTAAACCAGTAAGGAAGGGAGCTGCTCCCTATTTTCTGGTGAGCTGCCATGAAGTCTATTACCAACCAATCCCTTAGACACACTTAAAATTCGAAAGTATAATTTTTCATTCCACAGTCTCTTCTTTGATTATCAGCCTGGAGACTGAGCCATAAAAATGTTAGATAAGGCAGAAACAGTATCATCACATTCTCATAACAACTTACAAAACCTTTTAATTTTAAAAGAATATGCCAAGAATGCTTGTCAGAAATGAACTATCTGGGGCCTCTCTAGTGGCACAATGGGTTAAATCTCAGCACTATGAAGCTATCTGCAGCCACTGCAGCACAAGTTTGATCCCCAGCCTGGGAACTTCCCACATGGTGCAGCAGACCTCTCCTGCCTCGCCCGCTGCACCCCTCAGCAGAGCACTTCAGTAGATCAGCCTGTTCTGCTCCCCATTCTGTCTTTGATGAATCCTCTCACCACCCCACACCTCTGGGCTATACCCCAGTTTTTGTATGCATAAATAAATTAATCTTTTTAAAAAATGAAAATGAACTATCAGTTTTCCTTCCTAAAGGAATTTCAGACATTCAGAAATATGACATCAACCAACATAAAGATAACAAGAAGGGTGGAAAATAGCCACCCATAATGTAAAGAGATTCAGGGGGAATGGTAAAAATGGAGATCAAAACTATTCTTAGATAACTATACTTCTGAAAATGCAGTTTGCCAAAGTTGGGTTTTAAATTGAATGCTGTCAGAACAGAGCAGACTGTCACTTAGGTGAACACTAAGAAACAGACAGAACATGCATGGCCTTTTGAAGTCCTCTGAGATTTACCACTGAGGACAAAGTTTCAGAGGGTGTACTTCTTCTATAGCAGTTGCTTGCTGAAAAGCACCAAACCAGTCCCAGTCAATAATTTCCATTAATATCAAAATACGCTGACTTGAAATTTGCAACATCTAAAATTTACACAGAGAAGTGGCCAGGCCAAGCCCTTAAAGAAACTCTGAGTATCTCCATTAATGAATGAATAAGCTTCCCAAAGGAGGCCACTCCCAGAGACCATTTCAGGGTAAAAGACCATAAAAGTACAGATGCGCTTCAGTCTTACTATGGCTGCCCACTCCGAGGACTGGCACCTAAAAATAACCCTCAGGGTAGAAATACCTTTGCCCTAAGAAAGCTAAAGAACTCTCTCGGGGAGTGGCCACCTCCTCTGAAACCTGACGCCAGCTGTGAGGTCACAGCTACCCCAGAAATAAAAGGCAGCCTGGGCAAGTGAGACCCCCATTCAGGGATTCCAGCAGCCCTCAACTCACTCTTCAGCTTCGCCGCTCTTTTGCAGCTCAGCAGCTCCATCATGGTGGGTCCTACGAGAAACTATTTGTCAACTATTGGAGGATATAGATAGTGGATATGACTGATTTTGAGAAGAAAGACAAGGAATAGAACTGAGGATGGAACATATTCTGAATGAGTAAATAGAATTTACCTTTAGTTTTCACTGAGTTGGGTAGAGGGTAGAGAGATTAATTACAGCTATTAATCGTCAAATGGAAAAATACATCTTACTCCCCAAAGCAATATTTTATGCTTCACCAACTTTTGCTCTATCACATGAGGTTGATTATATATAAATTTAGAAGGAAAAGAAAACCCTGCAACTATTGCTAAATAGTATGCCTTTTAAAATGTGCAAATGATGCCAATAGCTAAAATTCAGTAAACTACTTCTTATGCATTGGATAAAAATGTATTGGTTAAATAGAAGACTTAAGGTGTTTTTTATGCAGTTTTTGTACTTCTTAATACAGCATATCTGTATTAGACATAACAAATACACCATAGATTATTATATTATTCCAGGAAGTAGTTGATTTAGCATTTGTTAAATCATTGAATAAGCTACATAGAGAAGTTCCCTAGTTATCTTTTGCAATAGCTTTCTATTTTTCCTAGATTCAGAAGTATCCCAAAGCAAATTCTTATTCTATGATATCTACATGGCTTCCTAAAAATCTCAGCAGAGAGCACTCATCCTTCTGTCAATGCATTTGAACAAATACTAGTTGTTTCTTTCTTTCTCCCTCCTTCTCACCTCTGCAGTCCTTCAGTGCTGACCAAATTGCTGGTAAGTGAATTGAGCTTTTTACTCCAAAAGTTAGCAGGGCACTACCTAGTTTCTGAAATACCATTCTTGTCCAAGGCATGTTACTGCGTGGCTCAACCTGTTAGTATCCCAGCTATGCCTGAACTCTGAAAAGTAGGCTTACTTTGAAGCTTACTTTGAAGATTTTTCAGGGAATGAGCTTCGATACATTTTAAAATCAGGACATTTTTGTTTGGTTAAAATATTCTTTGTGGTTAATTTTTTCTAACAGATCGAGTTCTCTAAGGAACAGCAGGATGGTAAGTGGAAAGATGTAGCTGTTAATATGTGCACACTCATAAAAATGGCATGTGAGAAAATCAATTCCCTTGAGATGAGATTAGCGCTTGCTAATTATCCCCACTGGTGTTGCCACTCTAAATATAAAATGGTCTCAATTAATCTAAATATAAATTTTCTCAGCCTGAATCCCTTACTTATGATCAGTAGCCAAAAGATCAACACCACAAAATAGGTACTTGCATTCACTGATTTCTAAATGAAACCAATTTGATACAGGAGGTAATATTGTGTGTATATATGCAAAAGAGGGTGTAGATTTTGGATGATTAATTTGTTAAGCAAATACCTACAGAAAGACTTGACAGGTTTGAATTGTTCTATTTGGAAGATACATTGATTAAGAAATTGCCCAGTCACCAAATCTGCACAATTTCTGTGGGCACCATAATGAATTCAAAGAAATAGTGGTTGAAGTAGATATAAAATAAAAATGAATTGAGAAAAATAGAGGGGAAAGTAGTTTATCAAAATAGAGGAGAATATTAGACATTTCTGACCTATTGTTAGTCATGTCAGATTCCCAGAGAGTTGATGAAACATACTCAAAGACCAAAAAAATCAGTGTTAGGTAGGATCAAAATCTAATGTCAACTTAAATTAATAAATTTCTTTTTTCTACTTGATTTTTTTTCAGAAGTTGATTTATTTTCTTACATCATTGTTCATTTTTGTACAACATGATTTCTCCCTAATTCTCCCCCTAATTCTCCCACCACCATAGCATCTATGAACCGTCATAGATGGCTTGTGCTCTCCCTCCCCTCTTTTGAACCCTTTTTCTCCCCATCATTTGCTGTTTGCCTCAAATCTATGGTGAGCTTGCAAGGTTTGTCTTTTTCCTGACCCTTTGTTCAGTTTTCCTATGCTCCACCTATAGTGAAACCATTTGACACTTTTCCCTTTCCTTCTGACTTATTTTGCTTAGCATAATCCTTTCCAGCTCCATCCATGTTGCTGCAAATGGCATGAGTTTATTTTTTTTGATCGCTGACTAGTATTCCATTGTGTATATATACTGATCTTCTTGATCCCTGTTTTGGGGCATGTAGGTGGAATATTTATTTATGAAGTGAAAATGTCACATATTCAAATAAACTGACAGTTAAAAATTAGAATATTGGACATAACAACAAGTATTCCTATACTACCTATGGCATAACATGTAATATATATATGATTACAATTGTAGGTGACTAATAAGGACCTATTTAGATATTCAGTTCGCTAAAGGATTCCATATTTTTCAGTCTGTTTCTGTGTCTGGAGTACCTCTTGTTTGAATAACAACAAAGAGAAAAAGGATCTTTGCTGTAGTGCACTCACAGTTATCTACACCATTGCTGATTTCCCCATATAGACAGATTAGATAACTTGATGCCTCAGAACTCAAGATCAATAGTGGACTATTTCTTCTTATTGAAAACAATTGGTGTTTTTCTATGATTGATTTGATTCTTAATACATTTTTAACTAGTTGTGATGCTACATTATCAGGTATTGCATCCTAATCCTCTCAAATATCTAATTTAAGAAGCCACTTTTGACTGTCAAATTATGGGAGGGCCAAGCAGTGGAACACTTAAAACCCTTTCAGGGATAGAAGGACTTACTATTGAATATTAGACCTATTACTTCACATATGAAATAGAATTTAGATATGAAAGAAGCTCAGGAAACTTGAAGTGGTATACTGTTTCTCTCTTGTGCCAGTAAAACAAATATAAACTTTGGTGGTGGGTGTGGAGAGGAGTGAACATTTACCTCTGGTTTTATACAGTGTTGCAAACCAATGGTAACTCAATAAAAGATAAAGTAAAGCAAATTTTACAAAAGAAAAATTAATTAAATGGAAATCCTGTACTTTCAGAAATAATTAGGCTTCCATTGTTTGGTTTCTTGTTAAATGATTAATTTTGCTCATGGCTGCTCTATTTGAATGTATCACAGGTTTGGAGTAAAGAGAAAAAATAGCTAGAAAATTATGTTCTGAAAGTCTAAATTCTGTGCTCTGCAGTAGAGTTGCCATTAGCAAGATGAAGTTATTTAAGTGTAGACTTTAATCGAAAATAAATATATTTAAAAATCTATTTTCTCCATGGTACTAGCTACTTTACAGTGCTCAAAAGTCACAACCTTTTGGACAACCCAGATATAGAACCTTTCCATCATAATAAAAAAGTTATACAATAGTGTTACCCTAGCCAGGGGTTAGCAAGAGTTGGTAGATTTTTCTAAAAGGACCAAATAGTAAATATGCTAAAACTTACTGGAAGTACAGTCTCTGTACAAACAATTGAGCTCTACCACTGAGATGTGCAAATAGCCATAAATAATACAAAAACAAATAAGTATGGCTGAATTCCCATGGAACTTTACTCAAAAAACAGGTGGTCAACCCCTAGGCAGTGATTTGCTAGGCTCTTCAAGAGAGTAACTAAGCCTTTAAATCTGGGACAGGAAGGGCAATATCTTTCTGGTCTTGACCTTTACATGGACAGAGGGGTTAATGTCAGAGTGATTCTGTTGCAGTCCATAAAAGTCTATTTCTATATTAGCATCTGACCAGAGTAATAGTGAGCCCTCTGAGCATCTGTGCACAGAAGCCTGGAGCCAGCAACAAGAATAGTTCAGTTTCACATGTCCCTTAGAGAAAGATGAAAAATAATATGACTAATGTCCCCATAGTGACTGCAGCCTATTTTTCAGATTAGGGAAATGATCTGTGATAGTCAAATTGAATAGTTTTTGAGGGAGAAAGTTTAGCAAGAAATGGTAATATGATCTTTAGTTGATTGTGAATATAATTCCTGGTGCAATCTTAGACTAGGTGATGGGGGGAGAGTTAGATGGAGTAGTTTGCTGAGTAATCTACCTAGCATCTCTTAGTTTGATGCCTCTCTTAGTTTGATACCACTAGTGACCTCTACAGTTCATTCACAAATGGGTTCTTTAAGTGTTGTTGGTATTAACTCCAACAACTTACTATCAATACTTATGGTTTTCCCAGAAAATTTTAAGTAATTTACAAGATTCAGTTAAAATGACTTTAGCAGCCCCTAAACCCTTTCGGGCTTTTTTTTATATGCTTCCCTAAATTCTGTGTTAATGTAATTCTGAAAGGCAAAATCAGTTCTACCAAAGGAAAATGACAAAATTTAAAGAAAGTAATAGAGGGATTTTGATAAAAACAGAGCTCACTTTTAAATACGTGCTTAATACGTAAGTTCCTACACAAATACTTGGGGAAGTCTGCGGAAAACCCTGGTCTGTCATTGTAAATACTCTGGTCGAGGTGGTGTGCCATCACCTGCAAAATATTACTATTGGGGGAAACTGGAGAAGAGTCTATGAGATCTCTCTCTTTTCTGTTACAACTGCATGAGAGTCTATAATTACCTCCCTAAAGTTTTAATTTTAAAATGTGTACTTAAATTCCAAAACTAATATAGCAACATGTAACCAACGTACTATCTGAAAAATTAGTCGAGTTTAAAGAGATTACCATAGCGATAGATCCAAACAAACATGACTCCTTCTGAGTGCTTCTGCTGGGAGGGTCACACATTGAACTGGTCAGGTGATTACAGATTTAGGTATTTGTCTCACCCCTCTAAATTTTTCCTGAAAAATGAAGTTACTCCTGATAAAAATTAGTTACAGGGAGAAACTAGGAAATTTCTGCTTCAAGAAGAGGTTTTTCTATATATTTGAGAAGCTTGGGTTAATGTCACATAACATGAACCCAGCTGAAAATTTGTTTTCCTGAAATGTATTTGACCTTGTTAATTATATGAGAGATTAAATGAGTATTTCTTAAGATTTTTCAAGGTCTCAGTATTTCTTAATGCTCTCCTGTTTCTCATACAGATGAAGGAATACAAATAAATATGACAATGAGTTCAAATTTTCATACTTAATCAATAACAAGATATGATTTAAAACTAGAAATGGTACCAGTAAGCAGTTTCGAAATGGTTGGTCAAAGACTAAGCAAGGAAAAGGCAAGATGCAAAAATAACAAGTTAAGTGGTTGGCAAAAGTTGTAAAATGGGAGAGTTGGAATTGAATGTTTGGTGAAGTTAGGGTTAACTTAAAGGTCTATGCGAAAACCATGATGCTTCTTCCTTCTTACAGAAACAGTCTAATACTTGTTGCTTTTTGCAGACTTCAAGGAAGCATTTCTCCTGTATGACAGAACAGGTGAATGCAAGATCACCTTAAGCCAGGTTGGTGATGTCCTTCGGGCACTGGGCACAAATCCCACTAATGCAGAGGTCAAGAAGGTTCTGGGGAACCCCAGCAATGAAGGTAACCACACTTTTTTCCCAAAAAGTATGAAAATGTTGGGAAATGTGTGTGTGTGTGTATGTGTGTGTGTGTTTAAAATATTGATTTATTGAGAAATAAGTTCCACATAAAAAGACTTAATTGCTCCTGATGATAAGTGTGCCTCTTGGCCATCAAAAATCTCAGTTTTTTCCCTCATAAAATAAGTTAACCTTCTCTGTAGAATCTGTAAGCATGATAAAATGTCATACTAATAAAAGGAAATATCTAATGCTAATACATAATCATCATATGTAATATTTATAATTTAAAGATTAATGAAATGAAATAATAACCAAACAGGCACTTTTCCCAAACCTTCAAAGGCAAAAATACATTTGACAGGGTTATTTAATACAGATAAAACACAAATGTCAACAAATTATAAATTTACATCTCTGAGTAAATCACAATGCAGGGTGGCGCAGCTGTTAAGCGCTGCGATATGGAGCTGTCGGCAGCAGCGACACGAGTTCCACGTGAGTTGGACCTGAGTTCAACGTGGTACACCTCTCCTGTCTCACCCGCTGCTCCCCTCAACAGTGTATTTCCATCGATCTGCCTGTTCTGCTCCCCACTCTGTCTCTGGTGAACCCTCTCGCCGCCCCACGCCTCTGGCCTGTACCCCAGCTTGTATGCATAAATAAATAAATCTTTAAAAAAAATCACATTGTAATCTTCTAGAGAAGATCTACTCTGACAAAAACTGGAAATATAGTCACAATGTTTTCAAGAGATTGAAAATACCTAAAATATCTCCTGGTTTTACTCAGAGCTATGTCTCTTGACCCTCTCCTTCTGCAACTATCTTAAAGGAAATTCAGTTATCTTAATTAAGAACAGAAAGGACATCTTAATAACAGTGTTTCCTATTTCCAAAGAATTACTAAAAGACTTAAAAATCTAAGCCAAAACTTGCATTCACTCCCACCCCCCGCCCCCCAAAGATAAATCCTGGAACAAAAGTCAGTGAGATATAGAAATGGAAATTTTTCAAAAGTCATTCACTCAATGCAGAATTCAAGTTATTAGTCTGGAACAAGGAGAAAAGATTTTAATCCTAATGGTTTATGAAATACTATGCAGACTATTAGAATAACTCACCTTAAACAATAACAAAGACAAAACAAAAATTTTCTAAGGAGATATTTGGGCTATTAATCTGGCTAAGGAAAAAAATAAGTGAGAGCAAATAATTTCTTTTTTATGAGATAACTTTAAGCGACTTGGAGATATTCCTTTGTTCCAAAAGAAAAGAAGTTGATTTCAAGAAAATTTTCTTCAAACTTTATATTTTTAAGAATGAAATTTCCAGCTAAATCATGCAAAATATTGCTGAAAGAGTACCACAAAGAATGCATCAAGCCAATCTTATTTTTAATCATCATATTCTAACTATCATACATATGTCCTTAATGGAATTAAATGTTCATTTATACAGCATTCAAATTTAATCTTTTTAGTATTACTCAATGTGCTAGATTTCTATACTCTTATGAAAGACCAGTAAGAGGAATTTTTATTTAAGGGTACATAATTTTACCCATTTGCATACATCTGGATAGTCTAATTTATACTTAATGCTTTTTCTGTGAGTGCAATTTACCTTGTCAGAAGATACTGAAGAAAGTCCTGTCACCCCCAGACCTTTAAACTGCAAAGAAGTCAGGAGAACACAAAGTATTTGCCATACATATTCTCCTTGTAAGCTACTTTTTAAAATTACTTAAAATTTAAAGAAATTGATGGTGCTACAAAAGCTCAGGACAAGGGTGGAATATATATTAAAGTTCAGTTAAATTTTGTTATATCTGTATGCTATAAATTTATTGCAGCTCAGCATATTTTATATTGATCTTTAGTATTTATAGAAAATATTAAATCAACAATAATAGTAGGTGGCACTTAGTTTTTCCCAGTCTTTGTAATAAATTTTGCATCTATCATCTCATTAATTCTTAGATTAACATTATGAGGTATCTCTATTTTTTTAAGATTTAACTCAAAAATATTTCTGTCATGATTTTTTATTGAGGCAACATTAATTTATAACACTATATACGTTTCAGGAGTACAACCTTAGACTTTGACATCTGTGTACAAAATTGTGATCACCACAAAAAGCCTAGTATCTATCTGCCACTATATGTCTTTTTAACAAATTTAAAAAGTTGAAGCACAAAGAGTTTAAGAACCTCGCCCATGATCACATAGTCACAAGTGGTGAACTGGGAAAAAAGTTCAAGCATTAGGATTCCAGAGCTCATGCTATTATCTATTTCCAACTTTTGTCACCGAGACAAATTACCAACTGAAATTTAAGCAATATGAAGATATTTTTTAGATAATCTAGCATGTTCAAGTTAATTAGTGAATCAAGTATGGCATTTCATGCTAGCTAATAACTCTTCCAATTACAATTTCTCCAGAGATGAATGCCAAGAAAATTGAGTTTGAACAATTTCTGCCCATGATGCAAGCAATTTCCAACAACAAGAATGAGGGAAAATATGAAGACTTCGTTGAAGGTCTGCGTGTCTTTGACAAAGAAGGCAATGGCACTGTCATGGGTGCTGAGCTCCGCCATGTTCTGGCCACATTGGGTAAGGAAATTTGCAGTGGCCTCTCTAGGACAGAACATAAAGGAAAGCTCATAACTTATGAAACATAAGCAAGTCATGACTTCCAACCAAAATAAATGGGGGAAGGAAAAATAAAAAAGAATAGTCAACTATTAATGACCATTTCAGTTTGTCTCAGAGACAATGAGTTTATTTTTGGAAAATAGTAACTTAAAATACTGATAGTAACAAGTAAAGTAAAACATTGTAGTTCTTATAAAATAAAAATAGGATGATAAGATATAATATGAATTTAATTTGTTGATCCAAAAGCAATTAATTGTTGGGCCTCCCTGATGGCGCAGTGGTTAGGCACAGCTCTGTGGAGCTGTCAGCAGCAGCGACACTAGTTCGATACCAGGACAGGGAGATTCCCACCTGGCGCGGCAGACCTCTCCTGCCTTGCCTGTTGCTCCCCTCAGCAGTGTGTTTCCGATGATCTACCTGTTCTGCTCCCCACTCTGTCTCTGGTGAACCCTCTCGCCACCCCACGCTTCTGGTCTGTACCCCAACTTGTATGCATAAATAAATAAATCTTTTTTTTAAAAAAAGCAATTAATTGTCAACTTACTAAGCACCAGGAATAGGAAGAACATGATTCCTTCCCCCTAATAGCTAAGTCATAACCTATACTGATCTCTGAAGGTGAAATTCTTTATGAACAGAGTTTTGTTTCATCAGGTGAAAAGATGAAAGAGGAAGAAGTGGAAGCCCTAATGGCAGGTCAAGAAGACTCCAATGGCTGCATCAACTACGAAGGTACAATTCCATGTGCGCTGGTGTTTATAATAAATATTAAATGATTGGGTTGATTGTGAACTTCTTTTGAGCTTAAAATAACTTCTTTTCTAAAAAAAATCATTATATTGTAAAAAAAAAAAAGTAGGCTAATTAACCCCATATTTTAGTATACACACATATACACATATAAAATACCCAACTGATGGATCAAACTTCCTGAGTGCAGCACATACAAGCACTCTACACGTTGCCACAATCAGAAAGAAATCAAAATTTACTTTGCTTCTTAGGGAGGATTAGGACAAAGTTCTCTGGAATATCTCTAAGCAAAATCAAGTTAATATGTAAGAGTATTTTGGGGGAGGGAGGGGAAGGACTATGTCTAATTAATCTCTACTTCCCATTGCCTGGCCAAGTTCTTAGAAACCACAGGAACTCAATAAATGTTTCCTGACTAAGAAAAAAGAAAAGAAACAACTTCTTTTCTTTTTCCTCCCCTGTTGAAAATACATGTTGTTTATTATCAATTGAAAAATAATTCTAAAAATATTTCCTATGAGGATGTGATTTTAAACATAAGATTTATTACATTTTAGCACTCCTGTGCATTATTTTACAGTTGAATATGTTTTCTCACATATATTTTCTTAATAGATCTTCACATCTATCACTGTGAGATAGATCTTTTGTCAGAATAAAATGTAATGGACTATTAAAGTTGGGGAGCACTCAGAGTATGTTACTAATAGTAAGCAATTACAAAAATGGGTAAACTGAGGGCCAAAGAGGTTTAGTTACTTAGTGAAGGTCAAATCCTTAATAGCAGGACTGATGCTAAAATTAGTTCTCCTTGCCTAGCATTCCTACAGAAATGAAAACCATCTCATAGCAGGTGGTTATCTATTTCCATCAGTGACTTACAGGGGCTTCACCCAGAGGGCCTAAAAAGCAAAGTACTATGCAAAGTAAAGATATAAAATCATATTTCTTGATAGAATTTGTGAATGAAAAGTTTTCAAATGAAATTGGGAAACTGACCAATCTCCAAAGAAGACTATTCTAGCCATATTTCAAGAGTTGGTAATTTTGATGTAAATGTCAACTTGAAAAATCTGTTAATTGGGGGGGAAAGTAAGAAAAGAAAAACAGAGAGAAGACGAGGGGAGGGTAGAGGGGGGAAAGAATGGAAGAGGAGGAAAAGAGAAAGGATAGGAAAGGAAGGGTAGAACACCAGAAAAATTGAGTACTGACAATTTTGATTAAACTTTATTTTTCCCTGTAGTCAGCAATAGCCCTAAATACATTATAGAATAGGTTATTGCCCTAAATATATTATATGACAGATTTCATTCAATAAATATCATTTGGGTAAGTGGATAATCATCTAGAAAATAAATTGAGATCTGCATCTAATACCAGGATAAATTTCAAATGGGTCAAATATTTAAATGTAAAAGCTGAAAGCATAAAAGTAATGGTAGAATGATTTTATAACTTTCAAAGCCTTTAACACTGATACAAAACTCAAAAGTCATCATGAATGTTGATGCACTCAACCACATATACTTTTTAAAATCTATGTGGCAAAGTCACCAGAGCAAAGTCAAAAAAACAAATAATAAACCAGAAAAAAAATTCAGTGAATAAGAAAAATCTCATTTTGTAACTAAAAAACTTTTTCAAATTTAAACAAAGACAATAATGCAATGTAAAAATTAGCAAGCACATATACAATTCATAGAAAAGGAAATAAAAATATATATAAACATACAATGCTAAACTTCACAAATAATAAAATAAATTCAGATAAACACTGCTCAAAGATACTATTTTTTAATAAACTGATTGCCAAAGATCAAAAGTTCGACCACCCTTTGGGTTGAGGAGAGTGTAGAAACAATCTCATGCATTCCAAGTGGGAATGTAAATTCCTAAATCCCTGCATGGTTATGTGATACAACTAATTCTGGAAAATCTACTTGAGGGATGTAGTCTTTATAGGTACTTCACGGTAGTGAAACAATCATATATACATAGTTTTTAATTTCTGTATTGGTCATAAAATTCAAATATTTGAACAACTTATACCCATCAAGTAGAATGTATGAAATAGATTCTGATTATCCACATACTGAAATTCTCAACACCCTCAAAAAAGAATAAGGACACTCTGGTTTATGATAATGGTAATATCTCCAAGATTTATATGATTGAGAAAAGAAAGTGCAAAGAATTTGTAGAGCATACCATTATTTGTATAAAAAATTTTTAGATACATGTTTTTATTTTCTTATATAGAAATAATAGCTCTACCAATGTAACCATAAAGAGAAGACCAGAGCAACAATGATGAGGAACATCTTTTTGATATAAACCCTTCCATACTTTAAAGAAAAAAATTTAGCCATGTGAATGTACCATTCATTCCAAAAGTCAAGTTTACAAAATAAGACCATAAATTGAGCATTAAAAGTAGTGATTTATACAGATGTTTTAAAAAGTAAATTCTAATGTTATAACTAAGGATATTTAAGATTGAGCTAATTTGCTAATCCTCCACTATTAAATTTCACTGTTTTCTAACTCAAAACTCTATTTTCCCTACAGCTTTTGTCAAGCATATTATGTCGGTCTAAATGGAGCCTTCAAGGTAGATAACTGTTCCTTCTTCAATATATGAGTTTCTTGAGGTTGCATTTTTAAAAAGTTTAACAGCTTCGCATTGTGTTGTAGATAGAATTAATGTTGGGTCTTAATGAAGAATTATTTATATTAATCAGAAAACATCGACTCCTTGATATGACTTACTTAGAAATAAAACTTCCCTAGGTTTTTGCTTTCATGTATAAACCTTGCCTTTGACTATAATATAATTATTCAGTGGAGATTCAAAAGAGACATTATTTAATTTAGTTGAAACATAACTCATAAACTCATTAGCTCATTTATGTTTTTAGAATTACTAAAGTAATTTTTAACAATTGCTACTATAGAAAAGCATATTATCACAGCTCAAAGTTAAGCACTTGCAACCGGGTTCTTACTACGAGGTAATGGCTTATTTTGGTTCATATTGTACTATTCTTTTGCAAGTCATGTTACATACTTGCACTTTCTTTCTGA
The DNA here is from genome assembly GCA_004024925.1 of Scalopus aquaticus. NCBI lineage: Eukaryota > Metazoa > Chordata > Mammalia > Eulipotyphla > Talpidae > Scalopus > Scalopus aquaticus. The sequence continues at coordinate 43,301 of PVIJ01008966.1, read as the reverse complement.
AAAGATTTAATCAATATCTAAATCTATTTTCCTTTTCCTTTACAGATCAAACGTTGTTTAGGAAGACTGGCTGGAATCTTATTTTCATGACACCCATGACTAGCTGTCCAGACCTTTTTACCATCGTTCAGAAAAACAAAACAATTTGGACCCTTCTAAATGGAAGGATTCCCAGATTATTCATATACCTTGTTTTTCTATGACTTGTATTCATGCCACACAAATCAAGTGTCTGCTGCTCCAGAGAAGAAAGATAAAATATTGGCAACCTCAAATCCAAACACCACTCGTTATTTTCTACTGTGGGTCAATGATCATGATCATCTTTAAAATATCAATCAATAAATAATTTTGGTCAGTCTAAAATATTCAAGTCACATTGTGTTTTTAGTATCTTACTTCAAAAAAATATTTCTTAATCTCAATTCTCTTGTTGATGTACATAATATGAAGGAATGATGAAACTTTTAAAGAATAAATTAGTATAGTCTGCATAGTAATGATAAAAAATAATGATAATTATATATTATTTTAAAAGTGGAAGAGAACTGAGGAAATTCAGAGATCTTTTAAATATAAACCATCCAATCAATTAAAGATAAAAGCGGTTTTCTTTAGTTTTTTGTAAATCTTTGTAGACATAGTTTGATCTATTTCACTTCTAGTAGCAATCTGCCTATTAGAAAATCCTAATAAACCCTTGCTCCTTCTCACTGAATATCTTCAAGGATAAAACTTATTGTGACCTTGCAGCTGTTACTTTTAAAAAAACCTCTAAGGGGATGAGCTTGTGCTCAAGGACTCAAAATCCTGTCTATTAATATTCTCTCTCCTGCTCTGATCCTCTCTACTTTGCATATCCATCTCCCAAATGAGCCAAACTCTAGTTCAGTGTTTTAATACATATCCTAAGTGGTAAGACAAATTTACGGAAAAATTGATAGCATAAACTTACTTTCTTATGTCAGAATTCTATCGAATACCACAGAGGCAGAATTTGGAAGTTAATATGAATATTTAGAAGAGATTAAGTGATAATAGTTTTCCTACTCTCCAAAAAGATGTAACACTAATAAAAGCATGAGGAATTCCATGAGGAATCCAGACTGGAAAACACCTGCCTGCTTATATATTTTTGGAAACTGAACAACTTTTTCCTGATGTTGGAAGTTTGAGGTGCCTCTTCTATCATTGACAAAAGTCACTTCACTGAGCACTCAACAGCTTAAACCATGACCCCTGCTCTTATAGCCAAAGTCATGTTAGGATCATTCTCCTTAGGATAATATATTATGACTTATGCTCTTTAAGGCCAAGTTTGCCTAAAACCAGGAACTGGAAATTTCGTGCAACACTGTTCAATAGAACTTCCTATGAACATGGAAATCTTTATCTGTTCTGTCCTATATGGTAATTGCTAACCTCATGTGGCTTCTCAGCCCTTGAATTCTGACTAAGGAATTTCATTTTTAATTGTACCATAATTTAACACTGATTTTAATACTGTTTTACAAATACCACATGAACAACAGCTCTCCATAAGCTTACATTCAGTTGTTACATCAGGCAATAAGAAATGTAATTTTAAAAAATTACAAATGTCGCTATGTAGAGCATTTGACTGTACAAATAGTCCATTCTTAAGAGACTTATTTCTGTTTTGGAACATGGAGCTAAATTTCCCTTCTTCTATACTCTTAACCTTTTCAATTAGAAAAATGTGATGTCTACAAGGTACTAAACTTTTAATCTCAAGGTTCATATTTAATACTTTTCTCTCAAGATCTTATAAACCGCTTTAACTCCCAGTAGGATAACATCTAGTACACTGTCATGGGACCTGACCTTATTAAATTACCATGTACAAAATGCCCATAACTCAAGTAGCAGCAGGTGCAAAACAGAGACGCGGACAGAAGAGTGACAGTCATTTTTAACAACTACACCAGCTGGCAAAAACGACAGGTGCCTAATTCCTCGGTCTTTAAAAATAGGCTTTTGAAAAGCCTGCACAGCATAAGCAAATATTTTCAAGTTTGTTTTTAGTTATCTTCAAGTTACCTTCCTGACAAAATGTAATATTATACATTAATTTTTGCCTCAAAGTATATTTGAAACTTAAATAGCACACAGGAACTTAAATTCTTCTCCTCAATGAATGAAATAAATATTGATTGCTAAATTGGGGAATAAAATTTTATTTTTGATTTCATGGGAATATTTCTTGAAAAGAACTCAATCTATTATCTTTTTCTAACTATATTTACATGTCTTTTTCCATGGTGGCAAATACAACTTGGCACTTTTCGTTTAAATTCCAGGTTTAGAGAAAATCTTCAATCCATAGATTCTTATAAATTTTAATTTTGATTTATATTTTTGCTCTTCCACGTGTGTGTTCCATTCACTCTCTACCAAACCACCCATGTCCATCTACCATCATCCTTCATCCGCCATTTTCCATTTCCTCTGATAGCCATTAAGTTATTTCACAAAGTCTAAGATTTACTCCTGTTTTATTTTGCTTGTGTATGTTTTGTTGTTACTTAGATTCAGCAAACAAGTTAAACCACCCAACATCTATCTTTCACTTTTTGACATTTCACTTTAAAGAATTACTTCAAGTTCCATCCATTTTGGTCCAAAAGTCACTACTTCATCTTTTTAGCAGCTGTGTAGTATTCCTCTGGGTAAACATTTCACAATTTCTTTATCCACTCATCTGTTGACGGGAAATTAGGTTGGTTCTACTATTTGACAATTTTGGATGGTGCTGCTATGAACATAGGTATATATAACCCTTTTTGTATTCCTATTTTTAGGATAGCTATGTAATGGAGTTATTAGTGTCAGTGGTATGTTGAGGTCTCCAACAATAATTGTATTTTTGTCAGTATTTTGCTTTAGGTCTGTTAATAGGTGCTTTTTTTTTAAAGATTTATTTTTCATTTATACATACAAGCTGGTGTACAGGCCAGAGGCGTGGGGCAGCGAGAGGGTTCACCAGAGACAGAGCAGTTAGCAGAACAGGCAGATCAGAAATACACTGCTGAGGGGAGCAGCGGGTGAGGCAGGAGAGGTCTGCCGCGCCATGTGGGATTCTCCCTGGCCGGCGTCGAACTCGCATCGCCACTGCCGACAGCTCCACAGCGCAGCGCTTAACCGCTGCGCCACCAGGGAGGCCCTATTAATAGGTGCTTTATATAACTAGGTGCCCCTAAGTTAGATGCCTAAATAGCAATAACAGTTATAGCTTTTTTTTTTAAAGATTTATTCATTTATACATACAAGCTGGGGTACAGGCCAGAGATCTGGGGTGGCAAGAGGGTTCACCAGAGACAGAGTGGGGAACAGAACAGGCAGATCGACAGAAATACACTGCTGAGGGGAATAGCGGGAGGAGAGGTCTGCAACGCCATGCGGGAATCTCCCAGGCCGGACGTTGAACTTGCGTCGCCACTGCCGACAGCTCCACAGAGCAGCACTTAACTGCTGCGCCACCAGGGAGGCCCCAACAGTTACAGCTTCTTGATGAACTGTTCCCTTGATTATTATATAGTGTGAATTTTGTCCCTGAATTTTTGATTGCCTTTTTTAGTTGAAAGTCTAGTTTATCTCATATGAGAATAGCTGTTCCTGCTTTTCTATGTACATTGTTAGCTTGTAGAATGGAGCTCCAAACTTTTACATTTAGTTTGTTCTAGTCTTTTGGTTTTAAACGGGTGGTCTTGTGCAGAAAATACAGATGGCTGGAGCTTTTGACCCACTTTGTCATCTACATAGAGGACAATTCAACAAAGTCAAATGCTTTAAAACACAATAAATGAAGTGAGGTTTCTGAGGAAGTGTAGGAGAAGGAGAAAGAGTCAAAGGAGTAAAAGGAATGGTGGTGGGAAAAAGTAAATATATAAATATCTCAAAAAAGTACAGAATGTAAAAAAGAAAATCTATTATGCTTTTAGGACAGATGATAAACCACATTGAACTTGAATAAAAATTTGTTATAAATATAGATAATTTTTAAAAGGAATAGGTATCCAAATAAATTAAATATTTAATGAAAACCTCCAGACAATTACCAAATTCCTCAGTTTTCATTTAAATATTTGTGAATAGATAAAAGCTATAATTTTCTCCCATGACTTCAAAAGATAGACATGAAATTATTTCTGTTAGAGAGTAATTTTCTATTGCTAGATAGGGTGTTCCTGGTTTGTTGGGTTTTGGGCTTAGCATTTGCTTTTGTAATGTGTTTATGTATTACCCATGATGACAGCGCAAAATGTGGAGCAAAATGACAAACTGCTTCCAAGTGAAACCATTTGCTTTGCCTTTTTCCTTAGTAGTTAGGAAGCTCACACGAATTTAATATATTTTATAATTCTCCCCATATAGTTATTTTTTCTTTTCTCTCCATTTTTTATTCTGTGTTTACTTTTAATTTTTAACTGCCTTATTGAAAGTGTTTTCATTGTAAGCCATATAAAATCTATTTAGAAATATTGGTGGAGTAAATTGTAATAACTATATTGATAGTCTTGATGATTTCATCTTTCTACATATAAACTTTATTTACTACAAATAAAAATCAACTTCCTGGATCAAATAAAAAAGATGATAAAATGGTTCATAAGCTTTCTGGACATCAAGCATTTTCTACCAAATAATATTTCAATGAATAATATATACTTAAATCAGAAACAGATTTAATTTCCCTTGAAATTCACATAGTTTTAGCCTGAATTTAATACATATTATTTGCTGAGTTTGCCAAGTCTAGATAGAGAATTAGCTAAAGTTTTCTAAACAAACAAAATGCTTATCTTTTTCTAACTGAAAAACTCAAAATTGAGAAGTATCATAATAACAAATTGGGAAATATGAAGACCCACAAGGAAATAATGATGATAAAATGGATTCCTATTGTGAGTTTCCTCATTTCAGCAACCAATTGACATTTGGAAGTCCCTTCCAAATAACCTGCATGTAACCAGAGTTGAAATTAAAACCCATATCTTCACTGTGACATCCCTACTTCTTCAAATATGTTATTTTTCTCTTGAACTCTGCTAAACTTGAATACCAACAAAAAAATCTGTCCTCAATACACATTTGTTTCCAGAATCTTGAATAAACTTAGAGGTCAATCCTGTCATCTGATGAGTTTCTCTACTTTATAAAAGAAGGTGTGGAGAATAGGAAACAATTACACATATTGAAGCCTTTTTTCTCAAATGGCAATCTCTTGATTTCTTACAGGGAGGGAGACTTAGTGTTTATACCACATAGGTTTTCCCTTTGAAAAAAATCCCAGAACCAACAAAATAATCCTTGACAACAGATTTTTTTCCCAATTCCAGACGTTGTGAAACCTACGTTTTTCTCCTTGCCTCAATCTGCTGCATACATTTGCAATTCACCTCTAGTATTTTACTGGACTCTGTGATGTGAGTGTCTGTATATGCATCTGTGAAGTTCAACATTCATTGACTTCTTTTGAATACTATTCAGTGACATTCTTTAAACACTGCTTATATACTAAATTAACCTTTCCTTTCCCTCCAGTCAAATGGCTACTTCTACTTATCATACATTTCCTACCAACTAATAGTCAACCAGTCAACTACACTACCTGGATTTGTGCTGGAAATTGTCTGCACATATGCTTTCTGGAATCATTCAAATATTTATTGCATTTTACACATATTCTATAAAAATGAATTCAAAACTGCAAAGTGTTTATGATGTTGCTAAGTATAGGTTACACAAATTCAAAACAAACTAACAAAGATGGAAATTAATAAATATTCTGATGCAGAAAATCAACCTCAATTCTATATTCAAGTGTTGGTTAACAAGATATTTGATTAGGAAGTAAAATTAAAGAACACGTATGAAATACTGGAGATGTATAATTTAATTGTGACTAAAATGCAGAAAGGATTCCCATTTATGTAAGTCTCTGGGTCCACACTTGCAATATAGCTTTTTAACATACTTTACAATAATAACTTTATCACTCCTTATTCATGGATTTTGCTTTTATTTTCCCTATACCTACTTTTATTTCTTTTTATAGACTACTGAGTTTACTTGCTTTTATATACTTCCTGATTTTAGGGAAATCAGGTAGAATATACAAATATAAATTAAATATTTATTAAATAAAAGATTGTTCATTTACCATTTTAGTAAAGTGTTAAGCAATGTCATTTGCCTTTGTTTTGCTCTTTGGCCACTCTGCTGTGACAGAGGTTATGAAAGCCAGAAAGATTTAGATACAAGATCATAGGTAAGCTACTTAATCTTACTGAGTTTCTATTTCCTTTTCTGTAAAAACAGGGATAAAACCACCTTTCCAGGAATGGAGGGGATTGTGCAGGAGGTGACCTTGACTGCATTTGCATATACAGTAGTTAGTTTCTAAGTGTAAGCTCATATTTTAAAGACCACATGTAGTTTACTGCTTTATGTTATTGCTTTTGTATCAGCCATTTTATATATGTGCATATAATCACAGCAAAGACCTGTGATCTCTAACTTCTCTTTGCAAATATTCGTGATGACTTCTTTACAAAAGATCCCTTTGGGATTTAATATTATAGTACTAGAGATTGAAATATTTTGGTTTTTACCCTAGTTACTTACCCACATTTAGGGAATCACCCTAAATGTCATCCTGAAGATTCATACTACTCTATTGATAGGGATAAAATAATTTTGGAAAGGAAATAGAAGAATTGGCCACAACAAGTATATATAAAGCCTTCAAATCAGCCTTCCCCTAGACAGGAAGAATTCAACTGGTCTCTAGTGACTCCCTGTGGCATAGCAATATAGGAACACTGAGCTTGCACGACACCCAGCAGGCAGCTAGCTCTCCCTGAGAATGTCACTGCAATTTACCAAACCTTTGAAGTAGAGGCAAGTAGAAGTGGGATTAATATATTTCAAGAAGTCAGATAAAAGTTCTCTTCCTCTAAGGAAAAAGTCCCAGTATTCTTAATTACTGACACTTACTATCTCACCTTGCAAGCTCTAATTAAGTAAAGCAAATACCCTGGCAATTCTCTTTCAGTAGTGCTATTTTGGAACAGGACAAATATTAAATAGTTTGTAAGTGGAGATAGTCTGTCAAGAAGACTCTTCTAATCCAATGCAGATTTTACCAGACAAGGGACAAAACCAACAAACGAGAGGCTCATTTTCACAACTTCCAAACTCTTTGTCCATTTAACTATATCACATATGGTTTATGCAAAATTATATGGAGAAACAATACCTAGTAAATTTTTATATCATGTTTTGTATGGGTTTTAAGACATTTCTTAACAATCAGGGCCCTGCCCCCTGATAGAAGGAATTCAAGATCATATCTGTGCAGAGATGGAGGTGAGCACCATTCAGGCTCCAACTAATTCAGAAATCCTGAGGTTAGGGGGGTTAGAGCAGGCCTCTCACCTGAAACCCTCCAGAAAGGGGGAAAGGGAACCTGATAACTGACTAGGTGGAAAAGGCTAAATATGGCCACATTCCACTGATTCTAAGACATGTGCTTTTTCATTGTTCCATCTCTGAAGATGAGATGTGTTTCATCATTGATGTATCACAGCTTAATTAGCTTTTCTTCCTTATTAGTGGAATATAAACTACCAGTGTATCTTATAAACATTGACAAAATTCAGTACACCTCCTCTGGGAAACTGAAGATTCACATTTGGCACAATTAAGGCCCTGAGAAATCTTGCAGCCAAGAACCTTCCTTTCCTTCTTAATTTTCATCTTTGCTTTTCTCTTTATTACAAATGATCATGCTGGTGGTTCACAAGAAGCTCTCCTCCGGATGTCTGTGAAGGCGTCCGATGAAAGAGGACATACTTTCTAAAAATTGTATATAATTACCATTTGGCAAATACCACAGCATTTTCTATTATTGTGAGTCAGTAGATGTTCAAATTGTGGGTGTTACTGTGATGAGAAGCCATGCAAATTATCACCTTATGATTATCATCTACAAAGAGACAAATAGAAATTTACAGTAGAGAAACATGACAGATGTCGCTTGGATCAAATAATCATTTAAACATACAGAAAACATACAAGTGCCTTGCCCTCTTGATAGCCAGGATGGGCAGAGAACAACATCACCATGTGTGGTTTCCCTGCCCAAAATGCATAATTTAGAGCTTATCTTCTCAAACTCAGCATGACAAGTATCCTATCTTGGAGCTTGACATCATACAACCTCTGGAAGACTGGCTGAGAGATTGTGAAAGAGTTCAGACAGTAGGAACAATCCCTTGCCTCCCAACATAAATGAATCTGTGTTGGAAAATAAAAGAGATGTCTGAGAAAATACCAGCCTAGACTCCCTTACATCCAGACAAGTGAAAGGATTGGCAGGAGTGTCACTCAGACTCGTCACAGTCCTCTGAAGTAAGGAAGACTAAAAGCTTCTATCTTGACTCCTCCTGCAAAAAAATCAAGGGACTTTAAAGAATGTACTTGGGTGTATCGGCCAAAGGAAAAGAAAGCAGCTATTCAGAAAGAAATTGCACTGCCTCCTTGGCAGGGCAAGAGGGCAGAGTTTTGCCATGGGCTTAACGGAAGTGTGGAGGCAGCCATCTGGGATCACTTTGAGCCCAACCCCACAAGACTGTCTGGATGGACTGGGGACCCCACAGAGAATACCTGAGTAGGATGGTTCAGACATTCAAGTTTGGGGCTGAGAGCTCAGTAGAGCCAGAATGATGGAATCCACAAGTATCAAATGTGCATGCCCTGCAGCAGAAAAGGAACTGAAGCTCCACCGTACCCATGCCTGTCAATGACACCAGTGTGTCTGTTTCCTTAATTACCTCCCTGCTCCACTGCCTATGCCTGACCATCAAGGGTCACAAAAAGCATTTAGGAGAAGGCGAAGACGACAGGGAAGCCCATTTCTCAATACTGGTGTCCAGGTCCAAGGTAAGGGAAAAGGGAGACATTTTGCGCTGGATTTTGCACCCCTACAAGGAACGGGATGTTTAGTTATTAAAATAAGAATGTTCTACTGACTGAAAATAACAGGAATCTTATTATTGCTCAAGAGTGGAATTTTCCAGTTCATTCAGAAGTGAAAAATTCATCAGAAAATATGGAGGATTTGACCTTGGATGGAAGATATGCAACAGAGAGCCTTTAAAGAAGAGGGTGAGACAGAATAAAGCTGTTTCCTGTTTATAACCCACAAAAAGCCAGCTCACACAAAAACACTTATTTTTGGACTATCTTGCCTCTCTTTTACATGCAAACCAAGTATGGCTATGCAGTTGTATTTCATCATGCCATCTCTGCAAAATTAATTACTAAATCAAATAGCAAAAGAATATTTCCAGGTGATTTCCTCATCTCCCCCAAAAGTCATTTTCTTCTTCATTGAATTTGACCAGTCAGTTAAATTTTAACATCTATTATTTATACAATGACCCCCTACCACGCATCACCTCCTTGTCAATTTGCACCTGTTCAACTGGCTTGCTTTTATTAAAGTTATTTATGGTGTGTGGAGGAGCATTCCCTCTTTTATTAAGAACTAATTGTGGGATTACTTGGATGTGTTACATACAAAAATATAAAAGTCTATCAAATTTTTCTTTCACAGTAAAAAATGTCTAACATTTCTATGGAATGACAACAAATCATCTCTTTTCCTAAAATCCTTTTAATGTTTGATCTCAAAAAAAAAAAATAAGGTGAGTGACATGAAGTAGTACTGAAGTTTTATTTTCATTACTTCAAGCTACCCACCAGATTGAGGGAACAGATGGGCTGACAATAACAGGAAAAAGTTAGATTTCATTAATGTCCTCTCCCCCACCATCCTGTTAAGAAAAACCTCTAGGCTCCTATGTAGGGCTCTCCCCACATTCCGCCCCTGGCAAGTGCATCCAGGAATCCCTAAGGCTATTTTCACAGATGTGAATGCATCTCTTTCTTGCTTAACTTCACCACTGCTTTACTGAGAACCCAGTAAGAACCACCAAAAGCCTTAGCTTGGTGGCACCTGCTAATTACTACCAAATTTTCGGGACAGTTGCCATTTTCTACAGGCACCCATTGAGGACCAGTATGATTGTTGAGCACCCACAATTTACACTTTGTACTACCTGCCACATTTGACTGTGTCTGCTGGGTACCACTGTCTCCTGTCCTTGTCAAGTCATTGAACCCTCTTAAGTTGTCAAAACAGCACAGTTTAAAAGTAAGAGACAATGCCACTCCTTAACTCCTAGCAAGAGGTCCATACATTCTGCTGCAGATGTAGTCAATATTTTCCCTTTCATGAAATTATTTTTTGTTGAAGTATGAGTTTATATGCTCCGTAAATAGGTCATATAGTTGAATAGGGGCTGTTAGCCTATCTATTGCTGACCATCCACAAGTGAGGGACTATATTTCCCTGGAGGATGATGAGTCTTTTTATCCCACAATGACTACATCATCTTGCTGAGCTACTGACCCCTGTGTTCCTAGGAGATTGTATCTGCCCAAAGGAGGTGAATTGTCCTAGTTTGTACGTCAGTGTTATGAGGGCAGGCAACTGCATAGGGTATGCATATTCAGTCAATGGAGATGAGGTAGAGAACTAAACCAAGTGACAGGCATCATGCAGTATTCAGAATCTCTCACTGATCTTTCAGAACTGAGAACCAAGGCTTTTTTACTTAATCAATTGCATTGTGCATAACTCCATTTTTCCTTAATGAGTTGCCACAGAAGTTTCCTGGTTCCTCAGGCAAAGGAGCTTCAGGCAATCCCCCACACCAAATTTGCCATATATTATGAGAAATAGATAACTATCCCTTAGACTGAAGCTAGATTCTTGCCATCAATCCATAGTCCAGTGTCTGAATGCTTTGTGCAATTTTTCATGAAATCCTTCCAGAAATATTTTATAGTTTTAATAATATATTACTCTATAAATTAAAATAACTTTTTTTGCTACTTGAAAATAACTTGTTTTAGTCAGAAGACCACTAATTTCAATATAAGAAGTGGGTTCTGATTCTAGCACTGCTACTGGTTCTCACCCTGGCCAATTTTCTATCCCACAAAATGATAGCAAAGCCAATTTGGTTTACTTCTCTTGGTTGTTGCAGATTTCAAATGAACATATCTAGGAAACTACAAAAGCACTGGATAGATGTAAATTATTATTATGTGCTATGCACAGTGACATAAAAACGTTTTATAATGAAAATATCTTCATATAATGATGTTAAATGAAACAGGATAATTTTAATATAAAATATTGTAAATTAAAATAACATAATCTACCATATATAGTAGTTTAATAATGTATAATATGATATGTAATATGTAACTATTATTACTTCTCAGCCTTTTCGTAAAATCAAGTATAATATATATTAAATATTTTCTATTAAAATAGATATACCTATTTATATATAACATTATATATTATAGTACATGTTTATATATTATAATATATAATATAAATATATACATTATGTATAAATATATTTATGTGTACTTATATAGAGATCTCCCATTACTACAGCACATTTCTCCTACAGGTAGTTAGTGAAACTAAAGAGACAGAAATTGTTATAAGAGAGATGCTCTGATTGTGGAAGAAGTTTGAGCAGAGGCAGGCTACTCTGAGAATTAAGAAGATGAGGGCCTCCCTGATGGCGCAGCGGGTTAAGCGCTGCGCTGTGGAGCTGTAGGCAGCGGCGATGCGAGTTCAACGCCCGGCCAGGGATATTCCCACATGGCGTGCCAGACCTCTCCTGCCTCACCCACTGCTCCCCTTCAGTAGTGTATTTCTGTCAATCTGCCTGTTCTGCTCCCCACTCTGTCTCTGGTGAACCCTCTCACCACCCCACACCTTTGGCCTGCACTCCATCTTGTATGCATAAATAAATCTTAAAAAAAAAGAAGATGACTGAAATTAAATGTACATTAGAGATGGTAGTAAACTAGGGTTGATTTCTGAAAAACCAAAAGGGCTTCTGAAGGATCAGCATCAGAGTAATAGAGAGTCCTCTCATTTTCTAGTAACATTTTAAAAAATCTTTATCTTGGGCCTCCCTGGTGGCCTAGGAGGTAAGTCTCAGTGCCATCACCACCATGGCCTGAGTTTGATCCATGACCAGAGAGCTAACCCACATATGGAACAGCAGACTTCTCCTGTCTTGCCTGCTGCTCCTCTTAGCAGTGTACTTCAGTAAATCTGCCTGCTCTACTCTCCACTGTTTCTGGTGAATCCTCTCACCCCACCTCCCACCCCCATACCTCTGGCCTACAGCCCAGTTCTTCTACACAAAAATAAAATTTTAAAAAAATTTAAATCTTTATCTTATTTATTATGTATTAATTTATTTCATTTTTATATGTAAATCATTTTTGTATTCTCTACATATTTTAGTTCTAATTTTCCAGAGTTAAGGTAAAAACTGAAGAAATGACCATATCACTATCAACTTTTACTAAAAAGATCATTTCACAATTCTTCTGCATAAGTACATGTAGTTTAGAAAACCAATTTCCGAATAAAAACTATGTCAAGAGTATAGCAAAAAAAAAAAAAAAGGCTAGATAATGATGAATTAATATGACAAATAAGTTGCAAGGAACTCACACAACTAAACAAAAACAAATCCAATAACCCAGTCAAAAAATGGGCAGAAGAGCTAAAAAGGCACTTCTCCAAAGAAGAAAAGCAAATGGCCAACAGATACATGAAAAAATGCTCAACATCACTTATAATCAAGGAAATGCAAATCTAAACCACTATGAGATACCACCTCACACCTGTGAGGATGACACACATTAAAAATACAGGCAACAACAAATGCTGGAAAGGATGTGGAGAAAAGGGAACTCTTCTACACTGCTGGTGGGAATGTGAACTAGTCCAACCACTATGGAAAGCTGTATGGCGATTCCTCAAACTGCTCAACATGGAGCTTCCATACGACCCAGCAATACCACTTTTGGGAATTTACCCAAAGGACACAAAAACACTAATCCAAAAGGATGCCTGCACCTGTATGTTCATTGTGACACTGTTCACAATAGCAAAGGTACGGAAGCAACCCAGATGTCCAAAAATAGATGATTGGATCAAGAAGATGTGGTACATATACACAATGGAATACTATTCAGCATTCAAAGAAGATAAACACATGCAATTTTCAGCAACATGGGTGGAATTAGAGGGGATCATACTCAGTGAAATAAGCCAGAAAGAACAAGAAAAAGTATTCAAAGTAACTTCTTAGTCTGTTAACTGTCAGAAAGTCCACTGGAATACAAGTCAATTGTTTGTATTAAACAAGGCATGAAAACAGGACAGACTTCTTAAGTGTTACTCTTAAATTTCATATTTCTTTCCCAACAATTCACTATCTCATTTCTAAATGATGAATACACAGATTCCTGTGAGAGTTTTGTTTGATTTGTGTGTGGGGTGTGTGTGTGTGTGTGTGTGTGTGTGTGTGTGTGTGTGTGTTTCTTAGAAGTTGTAGCAGGTTTTCAGTGAACTTTTTATTTTTATAGATACACTTCAAGTTGTAAATAAATATATAGGGAAGTGCCTTGAATCCTTCATCATGCTTCTCCCAGTACTGATAACTTGCATGAATACTGCACAATAAGGAAACCAGAAGTTGGCATTAGTACAGTCCACAGAGCTTATTCAGATCCTCTAGTTAAATATGCACTCATTTGCATGCGTTTGTATGTTTCCGTGCATTTCACCACTGTAGTTTCATGTAGCTGCCACCATAATCAAAATATGGAACAATTTCATAACCATAAGTTTTGCTCTGGCATTTCCATTTCACTTCCTTTATATCCACCTTCACCCCTCCCCCCAGTTCCTAATCCTTAATTTGTGCTTCATCTCTGTAATTCTGTTAATTCAAGAGCATCGTGAAATCATACAGAATTTGTTGTTTTTCTTTCTACACTCACAGTGATTCACTTGAGGTCCATCCAAGTTATGCATAAAAAACTGAGTTTTTCAAATCAAAATAAGTTACATTCTTCTGATGATTCATTTGAAAATCAGTCCACGTAATAACAAAAGTTTATCCTCATTTGATAGAAAATAAAACCTGATTCACTTTTAGGTGAGGTGACTCTCAAAAATGGTCCTTACTATTTCTGTCTCATCTTAAATGATACTCTTTTTTTTTTTAAAGATTTATTTTTTATTTATACATACAAGCTGGGGCACAGGCCAGAGGTGTGGGGCGGCGAGAGGGTTCACCAGAGACAGAGCGGGTAGCAGAACAGGCAGATCAGAAATACACTGCTGAGGGGAGCAGCGGGCGAGGCAGGAGAGGTCTGCCACACCATGTGGGATTCTCCCTGGCCGGGTGTCGAACTCGCGTCGCCGCTGCCGACAGCTCCACAGCGCAGCGCTTAACCGCTGCGCCACCAGGGAGGCCCTTAAATGATACTCTTCATTCTATGCTCACATAATTATGCTCGGACCATCTGACTAGTTAGAAAAAAAAATCTTGTTCTTACATCAGTTTTTTAGATTAATTGGTTGAATATGTCCTACATTTCAGTTTGCTAGAGGATTCAACTGAACTTTCTATTACCAAAAATCTATGCTTCATAAAGAAAATACAGAGTACTTCATAAACATTTTATCTCAGTTAATGTAGTGATGATGGGCAGCAACATCCTTGAAACAGTTTGTGGCAGAATAAACAACTGTTAATCTCATAAAGAAAAATGAATTGAAAGTGAGAGAGAGGTTGACTGGGAATACATTCTCATTCTCTTTAAAGTCTCACTTACTCTAAATTCATTTTATTCTAACCATAACGACCTTCCTGCAAGAATACTGCTTTTCCTGCAAGTGGTACAATTTTCTTCCCATTCTTCATATATAAAAGGTCTGGAGAAGAGGTGAGTCAATTCCAGAATATTCTTTGTCCCTCCACTGTAGAACATGCCAGTTTGAAAGTCCTCCCATCAATCAATGCCAGTTGCTATGCCTCTTGCTGTAATCATCTACAAATCCCTAGGTCACTCACCCTCAGAATTACGGAGGATTCAAATATCCAACAATCTTTCCAACATCCTGGCCTTCCCATGCCATGGCCCTTTCTGGTCCAATGATCTTGTCCTGCAACCCTACACCCTGCTCACACAGTCCTGCCTTTAGACATTGTCCTTATCAACAGCTGCACACTCTTCAAACTCTCAAATTCAAACATCACTCATCATTTCCTAATTTTCTACCTCACCTTCTGTGGTAGCTCAACCCCAACAATACTGTAAACCAGTGATGCTGTCTCCATTTTGTACTCTATTGTTCCTCCCCTTTCATGTCCTTACGTCATACTTCATCTGGTTTACCATTCACAGCCCATAATTATAATCACACCTCTGCATACCTCTATAATGTCCTTGCCCATTTTGTTGCTAGTAGCACTAGCATGTCAACCCTCAACCTTGGAGAAATCCATCCTTTAGTCCACGTATGACACCTGTACAGTGACTAGTGAAACATCTTTAATTTAAATTCATGATCTTGCACCACCACAGTCTAGTTAATACTATTATATTTACCTCGACATTTACTTCACCATTGTTCTGAATGGTTACTTTCCACCTTCAAGAGGCTATGATTCTTAACCCAAAAGGTAGAAGGAAAGATATTTACACCCCAGATGAGTATTTTAAAACTTTATAATGAAATAATTTCAAGCTTATAGAAAAGTTGTAAGGATAATACAAAGAGCTCTGAGCTAGCCCTCACTGCTTTCACAGCTATTAACACTGTCCACATTTACTTTCATCACCTGCAGGGACACACCAGGGAATAAGTTGCACACATCATGCTCCTTCATCCTGAACACTCCACTGTAACTACCTTCCTCTTAATCTCCTCCAATTTCAAATGGAAATAAGTAAACTTAAAATACCATTAATTGACTAAGAAGCAACGGCATTATAAGTCACAATGTAATTCTTTCTGACCTTATAAATAATTAAGATTAAAATAATTCAGATACTGTCTGATTCAATTTCTTAATAAGCAATATATACTCTTTATTCCTTTCATATGAGAGCATAGAAAAACCTATTACTCTGAAATAACTTGGTGAATGAAAGGACATGTCCTATAGGAAAGGTAGACTTAATAGACTTATTTCTTTTATGGATTAAAAATGACAAAAAATAAATGCAAATAATATTTGATGAATACAATAAGAGATTGTTACAAAGCTCTAGAGGAAAAAAACAACCATAAAACAAATCTTTATAACAATTCCCAAATAGAGGAGAGTATATTGTGTAGAGATAAAGGTCAGAAAGAAGGAAGCATTTGAGTTGGACTATTCAGTTGTTGTTTGGTTTCTAATCAGTAAGAAAAGGAGAGCAAGGCATAGTTGGCTGAACATATGACAACAGCAAAGACCCAACAATAAGAAATGAAACGTGCTGTCAGGGAGCATGGAGGAGACCAGTGTGGTTGAAGCAGGGTGTATATGAAATAGAGCAGCACAGAGAACCCCGGGAAGAGAGCGGGGCCAAATGTGGAGCTCCCTGAATATTAGCGGTGGGCTCTGCAGCCTCCACTGTCAGCGTCGGAGCAGAGAGGTGAAAAGGAAACCACTTAAGGTATTTAAACAGAAAAGTTAAGAGCTCAGAGTGGAGCTATAGGAATATTTTTAGAGCAAGAAGAAGCTGAAAAACAACAGGGAGACTATCACAATAATACAACAGCACTAGCGCCTTTGGGAAGGCAAATATTAAGGACCTGTTCAATGAGTGAGAAGTATCCAGTTACTATTTTAACTTTTTAGGCTTATAGATCTAAAAAATGGTGGCAATATAATAATTAGGAACCCTTTTGAGTATAATCTTCCTTTAAAAAGGGGCCACAGGGCCTCCCTGGTGGCGCAGCGGTTAAGCGCTGCGCTGTGGAGCTGTCGGCAGCGAGTTCGATGCCCAGCCAGGGAGAATCCCACATGGCGCGGCAGACCTCTCCTGCCTCACCCGCTGCTCCCCTCAGCAGTGTATTTCTGATATGCCTGTTCTGCTCCCCACTCTGTCTCTGGTGAACCCTCTTGCCGCCCCACACCTCTGGCCTGTTCCCCAGCTTGTATGTATAAATAAAAAATAAATCTTTAAAAAAAAAAATAAAATAAAATAAAAAAAATAAAAAGGGGCCACATCCTCTCTGAACACTTGTAAAATCCCTAGTGGCTAACATGGTGCCTGGACCATATTATTCGAAATTCAGTCCATATTACTTGAAAAAGTGAACAGAGTAATTTAGGAGAATAAAATATCAGTTTAAGAGAAATTAAATTTTTGAGAACACACAGCGAACACACCAGAAACTTCTAAAGAACTGAATCTTAGGAGATTTTCAGACTGAATTGATCTAACCCTTAGTGGATGCTTTTAAATACACTTAGCACTAGGGATTCTTTTTAGAAAAAGAATAATAAACTCTTACTACCCTGGAGGAACTAATAGTTTATTAGACTGGAAATCCATTGTTTTAGTAGATGGAAGTGATAATTTGATATGATCTTCAAGGAAGGGCATACACCGTTGGGGTCTGGGGGGAACAGGAGTTTGAGATCAGAATATTTAAGTTCACCTATCTAATGAGTAATAGGAAGAAAAATAATCTAAGTAGAGATATACAAAGACATCTCAGAGAGTTTGGGAGAGAATGGAGAGAATTATCACAGTGGCCAGAAGAAGTGTAAATTTCAATCCATCTGATACTGTTAAAACCTCAGGATACTGACAGGGAGATTATTGGTGTGTCAGAAAATATTAGCAGTATAAACAGATACCAGATGGAAGAAAGTTAAAGTTTTGGAGATATGAAATGTAAGTTACCCTTTATAGAAATTGGCAATGAAAGAAAAATAGGAAAAAAAGAAAAAGAAATTTAAAAATAAATTGAAATAGATTGCTTGCTATGTAGGATATGCAAACCTGATATTTTTTCCTCCTTAGACAGAATTAGATACTGAAAAATTGACAATCACTGTCCTTTTTGCTACTTCCAATCTCTTTAGGTATCTCCTGGGCCTCCCTGGTGACGCAGCGGGTTAAGCGTAGCACTATGAAGCTATCCAGAGCCAATGCAGCACAAGTTCGATACCCGGCCAGAGAGATTCCCACATGGCACAGCAGACCTCTCCTGCCTCGCCCGCTGCTCCCCTCAGCAGTGTACTTCAGTCGATCTGTCTGTTCTGCTCCCCACTCTGTCTCTGGTGAATCCTCTCACCACCCCACACCTCTGGCCTACACCCCAATTTGTATGCATAAATAAATAAATCTTTAAAAAAAGATATTTCCTTCGTTGTCCAAATCATACCACAAATGAGTAAAATTAGGTAAAATGAGGTCTATATTTCTGCCTTGGCTGGACTCCTTGCCACCTATTCTCTAGCCCTGACACCTGGCACATGTGGGGGGGCACTCAAAAGAGCTTTAACTGTAGAGCCTGAGTGAATTTCAAGACAGAAGTTTAAGGTGGGGGAGAAAGCTTTGGAAAAGGGACACTCTTGCCTTTGAGACAAAGCAAGAGAGCTGATATGTGAAGTAAAGGCACAATGGGGAGTAGACAGATGGGAAGCTGAGGAAATGCCATCAAATGAGCTAGATCCGGCTAAGTGGGCGGTAGGGCAGACGAAAGGCACTAAGGGCTCAGCAGGACATCTAGAGAAAATGGGACAGGGAATTAAAAAAGATTGTTCAGGGCCTATCTAGAAGTGCTAACCTCTTAACACTCAGCTTCAGTGTTCTCAGCCCTGAATGTATAGCAGAATCATCTAGGAAATACATTTTTTAAATAATTTATGTCCTTGCCCACAGAAATTCTGATTAAAGAGATTTGGAATCAGACTTTGACTTAGGTTTTTATTTATTTATTTATTTATTTATTTTGATAGGCATTTTTTAAATCCTCAAATAATGCTGCTGTGCAGACAGAGAGGAAAACTTCTGGCTTGGTAGAACTAAGACAGGAAGGGTCCTAAGATTAGGACAGGACAAGACTCAAGGACAGAACTTTGCTGTTCCCACACTTGGTAAATAAGAGTTTAAACAAACCCGATGACCCTAACCTGGATACCTCCTGCCATAAATTTCTTTGGCGGATCCCAAGCCTGTGCATTCCTGAACTACCTTGTCACAGTTTATCAAGTTAGATGTTACAAAAAAAAAAGCAAAGGATTTACCCACCCCACGGAGAGCCCAGATCTGCTCACGCTCGAGTTGCAGGAATTCAGCCTCAGTGAAATGTTCGCCCACACGAAGGCCGCCAGCCCTGCGTTGCTGTGTCAAGCTGCAGTTGACCGGTGCTCATAAGCAACAACAAATGGGCCTGTAGGGTAAATGGAAGTGATCAGGTTTTTCCCGCCCTCCTGCCATTAGCATCAATGATCGACACCTAAGTGCTTACATGCGTGCCTGATGGCGGCACCTGGAGTATGGCATGGGCGTGCGTAAGTGGGCACACCTGAGCTGAGAGACTGAGCCTATAAAGTTGGCAGCAGAGACCACTGGAGAGCCCATGGGAGAACACTAGAGAGCCCAGGAAGAGTAAAGATTCGCCCGGAGCTAGGAGGCCTGCCACGCCTCCAGGTTCTCAGGCCTCCCTGCCTGCCCTGCACCTGGTTGCCTCATTACAAGTGCTGTGGAAGGATAATTAACAGCCTGAAAAAGCCACCGAGGCTCCAGGACTCCTCCTTTACCCGTGTGCCAGATCATTGAAAACCTGCTCTGTGCCTTGCTGGCGCTACAGGGCCACACTCAAATAGAGAATGGACTTGAGCCAAGTCTACACATCTCCTTTCTCAGCCAATAAAGCTTAATTCCTTCTTTTCGCAAACCCCAGCCCTAAAACCTATATCGATCCCTAGGCCTGACACCTCAAAGCGTCTCATGCCCAGAGAGGGCTCCCGGAGCTCTTTCTCTCCTTGCTCTTTTGCTGCCAATAAACTCCCTCCTTGAGTTCCTTACTGATGTATGGTGAGCCCTCTTTTCAATATTTTTTAAATGTTATTTATTTTTTTAATTTATTTATATATATTTTACATCATTTTTTCATTTTTCTACAATGTTTGCTTTCTTTTCAATTTTAACCAGAGAGTCTCATGAGCCTTTCCCCAGGCTTGAAAACAAGGCTCCTCTGTTCATTCTTCCAATTTCCAGCAGGTGGAGCAGTGGAACGTGACTGTTCACGCCCAGTGTATCTCCCTGCGTTGCTGGAGAGTGGGATCAACTCTCTGCTGGAGAGTGGGATCAACTGAGGGACCCCAAGATCATCTTCCTTGTCTGTACAGAACTTTGGTATTTAAATAGAAAGTACTTAATAGCCATTATTGGTACTGTCTGGGTTTCAAAAAGAGAAAAAGTTTCAGTAGACAAGTAATAACCTGTCTACAGAGTCAGTGAATGTGATAATTCTATGGACGAAGACTCAGTCTCTTCTCCACTTTAACTGCTATGAAAGGAATTAGCAACTACAGTGCTGGTTTTTCTCTGCAGGCTCACAGAGGCAAGTTATCAGAGGATGTGTTCTCTCTCTCTTTCACTCTCACTCTCCCTCTCTCTTTCTCCTCCCGACCCTTTCAACCACGTTAGATGTTGGAGCACCTTTCCTGAGTGAAAGCAGTTTATTTGATGCAAATTTAAAATGCAAGACTTCCTATGTTCTTCTTGAGTACCAGAGAGCCCAAGTCAAACAATAGAAAGATTTCATCTATTGATATTTCTGCTACCATCCCTGGCACACATAAGATCACTTCAAGTAGTCCAGCTCTATGAAGCTTTAACTGCATCCTCAACGAGTGGAAATAAGCCTGTATTTACTTGAACAAACTGACTAGAGGAGACTGAATGCAGTGTGAAGGATAAGATACATGTGGCAAAGAAAACCAAAAGCTTTACATAAAGCACCAGTTTCTAGTTGGCTCTAACATAATGACAGTTGTTAATGTCCACTATAAATAGAGACTTACAACCTGTTCCTGGAAATTTTTATTCTCTTTTGTCTTGATCACATACTTAACAAGGAACAGAAAGAAAACTTTCTGATGCAATCTAATAGTATTCTTTTGAAACTAATTATAAAGCAAGTTTCTTTCATCTAAAATTAGTGGCAAGAATAATAGCTAACATTTTTTAGCTTCCTATTACATATCAGATGCTGAGCTAATGTATCATTTCATCTAATCTTTACAATATAGCCACAAAATAACAGCTATTATTGCTCCTATTTTGCAGAAGGGAAAATTAAATTTCAGAAGGAAAGACCTGCCAGTGATCACAGAGCCTATATAATGGTCAAATCAGGACTGAACCCAAATCTTTCAGCAAGCCCTTGTACTGAACCACTGTGTTCTATTACACTTCAGAAATTAGGGCTGAACACCATTATATTCTGGGGTGTGGCACTTTCTCCAGAGAATATTCAGTTTTTTGTGTTCTCACAAGCTTCTCAAAATAAGAATTTAGCTGGCTGAGAAAGGTTCCTGGATATTCTTTCACACATAGCAAAAGAATGTTGATACTCTGTAGGGTTTTATTGCTATTGGCTTTCTTTTGTGTGTGTGGAACGTAGGCATTTTACTCCACCTGCATGACAAACTATTTGCTGGAATTGGAAGCCAAAATGTTAGAGAACTAGTCTGCAGGGGTATATTGGAAACAAAGGCTCCTTACTACTACATAAAGTGCCACTATTGATTAAATTTATGTTACTCTATTGCCATCTTCTGGTTTTAGTATAAAATGCATTTTATAAATGTCAATCTAAAGCAGATAGGTGGGAAATATTTTCATACCATTATGTATCACTAAATGGAGGTTGCATCAGACAGGACAGTTTTGGATGAAGCTCGTCATCTTACGTATTAGTTAAGTTATATGTTGACTTTTGATTAACATTAACGAACCTGAGCGTGAGCTGAGTACCTGCAATAGGACAGCCAAAATATGCTTGAATATATCAGGAAAACTAAAACCTTCAGGAAAGTAATGACTTATTCAAAGCCACCCAGATGTTCCACAGACATAAGACAGTCAGAATCTATCATCACACAATTATATGTATTCTTTAATGTTATATGAATTAATTAACATTCTGAATAATCATGTAATGCAATGCAAGAAAAACAATATTTCATCCTTGTCTGTATCCTTCTACTTTTACACCCATCATTCCTTTTTATTGAGATAACACTGGTTTACATCATTTGTGTTTTGGAGGTATAGGACTCCCCCTTCAGGTACTGTTTACTACACCACATCCACCAACAAAGGGTTCACAGTCCATCCCCACAGTCAGCTGTGCTACCTCCCCACTGGGTCCTCCTCCCTCCCTGTAAGGACAGGAAAACACCAGGGAGCAGGTTCTCAATGGAGCTGCACAGACGGGTCTAAAGGGAGGGAGTTCTGGAGACCTTGATGGCTTTTTAAGCTTTTAATGGTCTCTTGTAGAGAGGCAACCAGGTACAGGGCAGGCAATGGGGCCAGGGGGCCAGAAGGCTGGCAGGCCTCCCAGCCCCCAGTGAATCTTCACTCTTTCTGGGCTCTCTGGAGGCCTCTCGTGGTCTCTGTTCTGCATCCCAAACAGTTCTCTGCTCCATGCTCTGTTCTCTGCTGCCGCCACTGCAGCCACTGCCACTGCCACTGCTGCTACTGCTGCCACTGCTGCCGCCGCTGCCACTACTGCTGCTGTTGCTGCTGGTGCTGCTGCTTATAAGCCCAGTCTCTGGCCCAGGTGTACCCACTCACACACTCCCACACCCTACTCCAGGTGCCCGCCATCAGGC
Organism: Scalopus aquaticus; assembly: GCA_004024925.1. Classification (NCBI taxonomy): domain Eukaryota; kingdom Metazoa; phylum Chordata; class Mammalia; order Eulipotyphla; family Talpidae; genus Scalopus; species Scalopus aquaticus. The sequence goes on along the minus strand of PVIJ01008966.1, from coordinate 20,457 downwards.
GTGTGTGTAGACCTAAAGAGGTCCATCCTTGAGGGGAGGGAGGAAAAACCTGACTATTCTCTTTCACTTACCCTACACACCCTCTTCCTCTCTTGTAGTCTCAGTTCTATAGTCAACTTTCTAGGGTAAATGGAATTAATCAGGCCTTGTATACCATTAGCCCCTGTGGCCTTGATCATGTTAACGCAGAGGCACTTGGGAGTGTGGGCTTAGGGCACACCTGCCTGATTGTGGACACCTGGATCATGGTTGTGGGCATGCATGAGTGTGCACTCCTGAGCCTAAAGGCCAGGTATATAAGGGCAGCACCACTCAGCGGTGGGAGGATGGCTAAAAGAGGACGAGTGGTGTGACTACAGAAGAAGTGAGACCATGAAAAACACCAGAGAGTCCAGAGGAAAAGAGCATAAAGATTTGTGCGGGGTGGCTGAGAGGCTCGGTTGCCTGCCTGCCTCCCTGACCCCTGCCAGGCCTGTGCCTGTCTCCTTGTGTGCCAGTTTCCCTGCCTGGGGTGCCTGTGTACCTGGTTCCATGAGAGAGCATTAAAGCCTGAAAAATCCATTGACAGCTCCTGGACCTTTATCCATCCACCTGAATCAATAGTGAACCTGCTCTGTGCCTGCTTGCACAACAGGTTTGTTGTTAGTTTTGACTTTATCTGACCTGGTTTAGTTTCTCTATAGTCCATATATAAGTGTCACCCCCAGAGAAAACTGGACTGCTACTTGCAAAAAAATGAAGCTAGACTACTACCTCATACCATGCACAAAAACTAACTCAAAATGGATAAAGGACCTGAATGTAAGACCTGAAACCATAAAATATATGGAAGAAAACACTACAGGACATACACCTCAGTAAAATCTTTAAAGACACATCCCCCAAAGCAAAAATAGTGAGGAAAAGATAAACAGCTGGGAATACATCAAATTAAAAAGCTTCTGTACAGCAAAAAAGTCTTTAAACAAAACAAATAGACAACCCACTGACTGGGAGAAAATTTTTTCACACAGTACAACCGATCACAAAAATCTACAAAGAGCTCACATCACTCAACAAAGTCAACAATCCAGTCAGAAAATGGGCAGAAAAGCTAAAAAGACTTCTCCAAAGAGGAAAGGCAAATGGCAAACAGGTATATGAAAAAATATCCAACATCACTTATAATCAGAGAAATGCAAATCAAAACCACAATGAGATACCACCTCACACCAGTGAGAATGGCACACAGTAAAAAAACAGGCAACAACAAATGTGGAGAAAAAGGAACTCTTCTACATTGCTGGTGGGAATGCAAACTGGTCCAACCACTATGGAAAGCCATATGGCAGTTCCACAAACTGCTAAAAATGGAGCTTCCATACAACCCAGTAATACCACTTCTGGGAATCTACAAAAAAAATACAAAAACATTAATCCAAAAGGATTCATGCACCCCTATGTTTATTGCAGTACTGTTTACAATAGCTAAGATATGGAAACAACCCAGATGCCCCAAAATGACTAGATTAAGAAGATGTGGTACATATACACAAGGAAATACTATTCAGCAATCAAAAAAGATAAACACATGCAATTTGCAGCAACATGGATGGAGCTAGAAGGGATCATGCTAAGTGAAATAAGCCAGAAAGAAAGAGAAAAATATTGAATGATTTCACTTATAGCAGGAACATAGGGGAACCAAAGGAGAGAGAGACAAAGGGGGGAGGAAAAGGGCTCAAAACAGGGGAGAAGCGAGCACAAGGGACTATGATGACAATTCACGGGTGAATCGGTGGTGGGGAACCTAAGGGGAATACACAATAATGTAAAAGACATAAATAATAATAATACTAAATAAATTTTTAAAAAGTGTCACCCCAGACATTTATTTTCCTCTTTGACTTATTTCACTTAGCTAATCCCCCCTTGGCACACCCCATCATTCTTATGCTGGACCTAATACCCAGCATAATTGAAGCATTGTAGTCAGCCTCACACAAGATGGAGAACATTTCCCATGATCAAACTTAAAACACCATAGTTATAATGTAATGCAATAAATTTGAATGTATCTACACATAAGGAAAATCTGAAATCTGATTTCTGAAAATTCTGAAGTTTGATCTGAAAATCTGAATGGAATTAAACTTGTAGTACTTCTATGTTGAAATCTTATAGAAGAGGCAGCAAATTAGTAAACCATTAACTAAAACTAGTAGCTCTATTAGATCTACATAGTGAATTTCTTTGTAATTAAAATATGTATAATCATAAATATTCAACTGTTAGGATTTTTCATATATGAATTTAATTTTTGAGTGTACTTGAAAAATTGGGTGAGCATACCTACTTTGTAACATTGGGCTACCCATGAGCAAAGATTGTCCCTTGTGGATAGAGCTTGGATTCCCAGTTTGCCTTAGTATCTACCACATCTCCCCATGATACATTTTGATGTAAAGTATTTCTTTAATAAAATATAAAATAAACAAATATCATTCTATTCATTTTAACTACAGTACAGCATTCTGTCACAGAACTGTTACTGAATTTATTTACACATTCTCCCTACTAATGAGTATTTAGGATACTTCTAATTTTTCTACTACCACAAGCAATTCTGCAATAAACATGCCTGTATATGTGTAGGGTAAATGAGTCATCAGGTTTTTCCACCCTACTGCCATTAACACCAATGATAGACCCCTGTGGGCCTACATGCATGCCGGACGGTCGTCATCTGAGGCAGGGTGTGGGTGTGCGTCGAGTGGGCACACCTAAGCCAGAGACTGGGCTTATAAGAAGCAGCAGAAGCGGCAGAAGCAGCAGAGGCAGGAGAGAACAGAGCATTGGGCAGAGGGCCATTTGGGATGCAACAGAGACCACAAGAGGATGTCTGAGAGCCCAAGAGAGTAAAGATTTGCCAGGGGCTGGGAAGCCTGCCAGCCTCCCGCCCCCCTAGCCCCCACCCCACTGCCTGCCCTGTACCTAGTTGCCTCACTACAAAAGATGATTTAATACCTAAAAAGCCACCAAGGGCTCCAGGACTCCTCCTCCTTTACCCGTCTGCCCTGCTCCGTCGAGAACCTGTTCCCTGAACCTCCTATCCCTACAAGATGTCTCCCACTTGGCACATGAGAGTTTTCTCTAGGGTATGGGAACAAACTTCAGTGTTCATCAGGACCGGATGGAGGGCTGTCTAAAACCCCCCTAGCTGTTTCTTACTAGGTTCGTCAGGGTGGGGGTCTAGAATTTGCATTTCTAACAACTTCCCAAGTGACACCAATTCTGCTGCTTTAGGAAACACACTTTTTTTTAAGTTTTTCTTTTTTATTATTGTTATTTATATCTTTTACATTTTGTATTCCCCTTGGGTAACCCACCATCAATTCACCCGTGACCTATCTCCGTGGTCCCTTGTGTCCTTCTCTACTAGGAAACACACTTTGAGAACAACTACGTAAGGATCTGCACTGTGGAGTCTCTGGCTCAGTTCTAAGATAAATGATTCCTTAACTTCATTGAGTATCACCAAACTGTACTTCCAAAGACAGTATAACAGTGACTAATCCCACTATCAATTTTTGTAAATTCTCTTTGTTCAAAATTTGGTATTTTGACATATTTATGTTTGCCAATTCATAGGGTTTGAAGTATTATCACATTATAGTTTTAATTAGTGGTTTTCTGATTACTGGTACTCTTGATCATCTTTTCATGTGTTTATTGTCATTTGGCTTCCCTTTTGTGAAATGCTTATGCTTACCCATTGTCTGGTTGGAGAAAGGTGACTTAACATTTTCTTATTGATTTGCTGAAGCATTTTTTAGGTAATAGTCCAATTCATATTTTAGGTAATAGTCCAATATATCTTAGCATTTTTCAATTGTAATAATAATCAAATTTATCAATCCTTTCCTCTTAAAGGTTTTAAAAAATGCTTCAAGGCAATTTACATTGGCATCATAAAAATAGTTTCCTCTTTTCTCATTTAAATGTTTTAGAGCTTTTCTTTATAACTGAAATTGATTTTGAGGTGTAGTATAGATACAGGGCAGCAAGAGGCACTAAAATCAGTCAAGGACACCGCCCAAATAGTTTATCAGTCACTGTCTGAGTTTATCACCCATGCATATAATTGCAAAACTACTCAGGCTCAGGGAACAACAACAATGGGATTTATTTAACAAACCAGGGAAAAAACAGTAAGGCCAAAATTGGCCATTTACCTCACCTGAAGCTGTGTCCAGTCTTTTTTAAGTGCCAAGTCAAAAAGTAGGTAAGACGGCATCTTCCAGCCACTGAGGATGCAGAGCTCCTCTCCGGAACAAGCCACATGCCCAAGATGGCGTCTTCCTGCTTCTGCCAACCTGGAGCACGCAGCAGCCAGACTGTAGGCCAGATTCCAACTCACAAAGTCAACAGAAGACAGGACAAGAGGTTCTTCCAGAGCTGCCAAGATGCCACAATGCAGCACCAGACCAGTGACACTCAAAACAGCAGCCCCAGCAGTCGAATGGCCTGACAAATGGCCACACTCACAGCTAAGGGAGGTGTCTGGCTCTGGGTCTTCGCCTTCTCTTCTCGGCTATAGCAGCAGCAAAAATGGGAACAGTTTCAGTCGCTCAGCTACTTGCAAAGCCTCCAAACTTTTCCTCTCTGAGGTTGCCTGCTGGAGGCCTCCACTTTCAGAGGCCAACAATAGCCTTCTAGAAGATCTGTGTGCTAGGGGCCATAATCCACTGACCCCAAATGCTGAAGATTGGCAAATGCTAAATCCTGAAGACTGAATGAATCCTCACCCCCTTCCGCAATCCCTTGTGTTTCTTATCAGTCACTTCACCCCAAAAGTGATACTTTTTAGCATATTCCCTGAGGCTATCTATCCTCACCAGCAACCCCTCCAGGGGCCACCACCTATAACAGTCTATGACTTCAGCCACAGGTTACAGTATGAGCTAAGAATTTGTTCTATTTTTCAATATAGATAAGAAATTATCCCAGCACCGTTTATTTAACAATTTTGTAATAATATCTGTATTTATTCATCAGAGTGTAAAAGAACATGAGAACAAAGGGTTTGTCTATTTTGTTTATATATATACTTTTGGTGCCTAAAATAATGCCTGGCATATATTAGATTCCTGTGGGCCTCATGCTTGTCTGTGTGCCATCCCAGCCTTGTCGCCCAGTGTGGGGCCTCAGTTACAAGTTTGCCTCGTCCTGGGTGGCAGCAGATGAGAAAGCAGATCACAAAGCCCATATGTGGGGCCAGGAACAAGTCTTTATTATGAGGCAGCAGGAGATACACAGGTAGTGAAAGCAGTGGCATCCAGCTTCGACAGCCCCCTGGGGTCCAGACACAGCAATGGCCTCGTGCCCAGAGAGTGGCCAATGAGAAGCCAGCAAGTGGCCTGAGAGCAGATTTAAGAGACCCTGAGAGGCCCTTCCGGAGGGATCTAGTAGCTTTTATATGGTTTATAGACAGAGCCGCACAGGGCCAAGTTTAACCTAGTTTACAAAAGCACGTTCACACATGCGAACTATACATCAAGGTTACATTATTTACTGCTTTCCACACATGCAGACTACACCTCAAGGCCACATGTTATCTACTAGATCTCCTGTGCTGGAAGGCCTCAGTGAAAAACACTGAGAAACTCTGAAAAAAACAATTTTCCCACAGGCCCTAAAGTGCCCAGTTAATATGAGTGGAATGAATGAATGATGAAAAATACAAAGATGGCAGTATATTACCTGTTACTTTGCAAATGAAAGTCTATTTTTATAATATGTTTTTCATATTTAAAAACTCCCAAGTAATAAACCAGTGCATTTGATTGAAATTCAAAAATGATTCAGAAGACTAGTGAAGATTCTGTTTTATTTTTTTTATTATTCTATTTCTTTTTTTAAAAAAAAAAGATTTTTTTTATTTATGCATACAAGCTGGGGTACAGGCCAGAGGCGTGGGGCGGCAAGAGGGTTCACCAGAGACAGAGTGGGGTGCAGAACAGGCAGATCAATGGAAATACACTGCTGAGGGGAGCAGCGGGCAGGCAGGAGAGGTCTGCCGCGCCATGTGGGAATCTCCCTGGCCAGGTGTCAAACTCGCGCTTAACCACTGCGCCACCAGGGAGGCTCCTTTATTCTATTTCTTATACGTGCCACCAAATCACCTGGGCCCATACTCCACATGCCACTTCCCTGCACCCACTCCTCCTTCCCTTCATTCCATTTATTTAACAATTCACTGATTTTCACTTTACTTTTTAATAACATCTCTTTCATGTAAGTGGAAAAGCATGTTTTGGGACTCTCTAGTTTGCTCTCTTCTCTTTGATTATATCCTCATTAATAGTTCACTTTCTTAATTAATCTGATTTTATAAGCCATCTCCCCATATTATCCTTCTTCAGAACTATTAAGGTTTTTCTCCATGCTTTGCTATTTCACATATAACAGGTCCTCAAATAATATATTTCATTCAACATCCTTTGATTATAAGTTTCATGAAAAAGAAAGCCCAGCCAATGTTGAACTAGAAACATGTAGGGGTCTACTTTCGTTACATATCCTTTCACTTGAAGTAAGATTCTCCCATCAACAAAAAAACCCCTTATGTTCTACGATATTCACAGCAGCATTATTTACAATAGCTAAGATATGTAACAAGGGGTTAAAATCCAAAATATATAAAGAACTCATACTCAGCAATAAAAGAAAATTTAAAAACGTGCAGAGCACCTGAATAGACAATTCTTCAAAGACAAGTAGGTGACCAATAGGCACGTGAAAGATGTTCATTATCTTATTATTCAAACAATATAAATCAAAACAACGAGATGGCACCTCATACCTCTGAGAATCACTACTATCCAAGAAATATGAAGCAAGTGCCAGACAGGATGTTGAAAAGGGAAACTTTAGGGGCCTCCCTGGTGGCACAACGTGTTGGATGCAGCGCTGTGAAGCTATGGGCAGCCACTGCAGGGCAGGTTAGATCCCAGGCCAGGGAGCTTCCCACATGGCGCAGCAGACCTCTCCTGTCTCGCCCACTGCTCCCCTCAGCAGTGTTCTTCTGTCAATCTGTCTGTTCTGCTCCCCACTCTGTCTCTGGTGAATTCTCTCACAACCCCACATCTCTGGCCTACACCCTAGCTTGTATGCATAAATAAATAAATCTTTAAAAAATTTTTTTAAAGAAAAAGGGAACTTTATACACTGTTAGGAGTGCAATCATTACAGAAAACAATATGAAGATTCCGCAAAAAATTTAAAATATAAATTCCATAGGATCCAGCTATCCCACTTCTGGGTATTTACTCCCAAAATATAAAAACTAATTCAAAGATAAATATGCACCCCATGTTTAGTGCAACATTATTTACAGCCAAGACCTGAAAACAACTGATGAATTGTACTAATTAACATATGAATTATAAAGATGTGGTGTAGATATAGACACAGTGGAATACTATTCAGCTATTAAAAAGAATGAATTTTTGTATTTGTAAAATACAAATGTATTTTGACATGTTTTTTGTATTTGTAACATTTTTAAAATGTTACATGCTGCTATTTGTAACATTAATGGACTAAAGGGGTTTATGCTTAGTGAAATAAACCAGAGAAAGACAAACACTTTTTGATTTTACTAATTTGTGGAATACAAAGAAAAAAGATGAACTAAACAAAACAAAAATAAACTTACGGACTACAAGATCAATTAGTGGTTACCAAAAGAGAAGGGGAAAGGCACGTGGGTAAATTGGGATAAAGGAGACAATGGTATGGTGAAGGATAGAATTGGACTTTGAGCAATGAACTTAATGTAGCATAAACACATGTTGATTCTTAGTAATGCACACCCGAAACTTATATAACATAACACAATGTTACTTCAGTTAAAAAAATAAAAAGGAAATATATTCTTATTGTTAAAGTTGGTGACTAGTTCATTATCATAATCATCAATATCACTGGTATTAAATAGCAGTGGTCCAAATAAGTGATTAGCTAAAAGAATTCAGAAACGATTCCCACATTTAGGAGTTCAGTTATAATCCTTAAATGGTCCTGTATCCATCCACTGGTTTTCCCATGCAAACTGTAAGGTTAGGAATCTGGCTTTGGAGTATTTTTAAGTTAACATCAAGTGAAGTTTTATGCAAAAGTGGTTAGAGGAAATAAGAGGACAGACTGCTGGATATTTTACTTTGTAGTAAGAACAGTTAAGGACTTGCTTGCAAATACACATTTAATAAACATTTGCACACATGGCAAAATTTAGTCTGAGACTTGCTTTTGTTGTAAACTGTCATGAAAATGTAGGGAAACAGACTACCTCCACCCAATCTCATACTTTTCTCCAGTAATTATCACTTGCCAAAAATCTTTTTTTTTTTTTTTTAGTTCTAATAGGATTTTTTTAAGTACTTCAAAGAATAGTATCTAGTTTATTCTTAGGGGTGCATTGGTAAATGTATAACTTTATATCTATATCTATCTATCTATATATTTTTTCTTACATTGTTGTTAATTTTTGGACAGTATTTGATTTCTGCCCAAGCCTCATGTGGCCAAATTAGGTTAATGTCCATTCACAATAGCAGTTACTTTGAGTAAAACACTATTTTAAGTAAAACACAAACAATTCACTTCTAATTTCATAAATCCTAATAGAGAACATGCTTACACTAATTTTGGATAGAGAACAAATATCTGCTGCACTGTATTTTTAAAGGAATTTATTTACCAGCAATTTAAATATATCACTGGTGATCAAAGTTCAGTACAAGTAGCATAAATTATTTTAGCTTTTAAGAGCAAAGAGTCATAAATTCACACATTGAGTACATTATTATATTTAAATTCTAGAATCTAGAATCATAAGAATGAGGCAAAAACTAAATGTGATAATGTGTTCTTGACCTCTGTCCCCAAGGACCCGAAAGTTTGTTCTCCACAGTCAGAAGAAAGTTCAACCATTTAAAAAAATTCTCATTTTTTTCCCCACTGGGATTATATTATTAAATTCTCATAGCTCTAATTTTGCTGTAGTGCACTAGGAGAAAGGTGATCTCTAAAGCAAATTTCTACAACTTTGGAGCAAGCTAAGCTAGAAATTGATTGATAATTGATGATGATAGAGAGACATAGAATAAATATAAATATATATAGAAATATAGATATAGATTTCTTATTTAATTGAGTGAACCTGCAAATATAATTACCTTTAAATTTATGACTAGCTTTATAAATCACATAGATATTTTATTAAATATGCTAGAAGGTGTGTATGTGTTTATCAACTCTTTTTCAATCTAGGAAAGTAACATTACATTAGAATTATCTTTAGCTGCAAAGGTACATACTATTGTATAGCACAGATAATTTTTATTTCAGCTATAAGAGTCAGGGTGAAAATTTATAATGCAGGGCCTCCCGGGTGGCGCAGCAGTTGAGCGCTGCACTGTGGAGCTGTTGGCAGCGGCGACTCGAGTTCAACGCCTAGCCAGGGAGAATCCCACATGGTGGGGCAGACCTCTCCTACCTCACCTGCTGCTCCCCTCAGCAGTGTACTTCTGATCTGCCTGTTCTGCTCCCCACTCTGTCTCTGGTGAACCCTCTCGCAGCCCCACGCCTCTGGCCTGTACCCCAGCTTGTATGTAAAAAAAAAAATTTATAATGCAATTTTTATTTAGTCATTTCCTCTGGATAATAAAAGAAAACTGCTTTGCCCCTCTGGATAATCCAAGAAAATCTATGGGATCTCTCACTGCCATTTTTTACCTTTTGGTAGCCAAGGCATTTATTTACCCTTAATGTGTAATTCTGTAACCAGGCTGAGTCCAAAGTCCAGTAAAGGTGGTGCCCCCTGGAGGGGGTTTGCTGATGAGAATGAATAGCCCCAGGGAAAAATGATAAGTTTGCAGTTTGGGGTGGAGTTTCTGATGAGAAATAAAAAGGGACTGAAGGAGAAGGGGAAGTCAGTTGCCATGATACAGGAAAAGAAGTGAGTCGCCATGCTGAAGGAATAGAGGAAGCAGTTGCCATGATGTAGGAATGGAAGAGGCAGTTGCCATGCTGAAAGAATAGAGGAAGCAACCGCCATGATGTAGGAAAAGAAGCGGTAAAAAATGTAGCCACCAAGATTGAGAGTTTGGTAATCAGACGCCAGAAGTTTTGAGTTGCTGGGATATAGATTGAGCATTTTTGGAATCTTCAGTAACTTTGGGACCAGCGACTTTGGAGGCTTTGCAAGTAGCCGAGCAACAGAAACTGCTCCTGGTTTTGTCTTTACTGCAGCCGAAGGAAGAAGGCAGAGGCCCGAAGCGGGAGCCTTCCTAAAATGCATGAGTGCAGTCTGTTGGGCCATCTGGCTGCTGTAGTGCTGTTTGCAGTGTTGTTGGCCTGGTGCTGTGCTGGGGCACCATGAGAGTTCCTGGAGCATCTCTGGTTGTGTTCTGTGTTATCCTCGTGAGTTGGAACCTGGCCTACACTCTGGCTGTTGTGTGTCTACAGAACAAGGAAGACGCCATTTTGGAAACATGGCCTATTGTTTGGAAGAGGAGCTCCGCATCAGCAGTGGCAGGAAGACGCCACCTTTGTTACTTTTCTGGGACTTAAAGGACTGGACATTGCTTTAAGTAAGGTAAACGGCCATATGTTGACTTCAGTAATTCTTTGCTTTTCCCTGTTTGTTAAATAAATACCATTGTTATTGTTCCCTAAGCCTGAGTGCAAGAGGGTGGTCCTCAGGAAAAGGGAGTGTCCCAGGACCCCACCCCCACCTCAAGCTGGAGAGATCCAAGACACCTAGGACTACAAATCCCAGAATGCCATCGTCACCGAAGAACGGATACTGAGGACCAAGGGAGGAGTTAAGGAGGGGTTTTGGGACTTAAAAACCAGACCTGGAGGGTTGGAGAGCCCTTTTTTGGTCCATGGTGTGGATTTGCCAGAGTTTTTCCTGATTAGGCGATAAGATTCTAGCTTAGCAGAACTGGTAGGATGCATCCCCAATTTATTCTTTATCTTTTTTTCTTTCCCTTTTAATAAAAGGGTAAAAAAAACCTTTTATTAATTTTATTGTGTGTGTCTGCAGTTGAGCCTTTTAAGTACCATTGAAGTGCACGGGTGAGAACCCAGACAGGCACCCCACGGGGTTACCCTGTAACATGAGCAGTCTTGGATTGTGCTCACGGGTGCAGAACCAAGATAGTGACTGGTAAGCAATTGGGAACTGCCTTTGGCCAATTTTGAAGCCCCATTTGCCCGGTATCAGTTTCACCTAGCATGTGATTGTGGAAACATTGGCCAGCAGAGCTCAGCCAAGCAGCTAGTGTCCGGAAGCTGGCACAACCTCATATAACAGGAAAGGACATGGTGACTCTTTTGGCTTTAGCAAGTTTTGGGGCCATTCCTCTTCCATGAGTTCTGGTAATGAAATTTCTCCTAAGATGGCAGGATTTATAACTGCGTCACGGCAACATGATGCCAGGGCATGTTCTTCATCCCCCTTTTTGTCTTCACACCAGTAGCGATACCCAAATTTCTTTCCCTTTCTTTCCCCTTTCTTCAATTTTAATAACCCTGAGGTCTCTGGAACCTGGAAGACCTGAGTTTGGCTTTTCAGGTCATAAATAGAGATCATTCACTCTTCTATAGTGTCTCTTTAACATTCTCTCTGCCTCTCTCTATGTCTCTCCACTTCCCTTCCTCTCTCTTTCTCTTCCTATTCCTCCCCCATCCCAATCACCTTTTCAAGTTCAAAGATCAAAATAATTAAAACAGTGGGCAATTGACTTATGAACAGACACAGATCTTATCCTCATTGCACTATTATCACGTGATTTATGTCTATTTCCTTATTTGTATGCTTTCACAGAAAAGCTCCACAGGGTTAAGAAACATAATTTTTTTCATTTTTGTCTGTAGTACCTGCAAGAATGCCTGGCCTGAAGGCATATATAAGGTTTTCAATATATTTGTTGAATAAATGAATAACCAGATAAAGTGGAATAGAAAGTCCGGAAATAGATCCAAATACATAAGGGAATATGAATGATATAGGTGGCATTTTAAGTCAATAGAAAAGATGAATTATTCAATAAATGGTGCTGGGAAAAGTGGTTAGTCATCTGGGGAAAGGGGGAAGTATCATTATGCTAAAATAAATTTTAGAACTTCTGCACAAAGAAAGAAACTGTCACTAAAATAACAGATACCCTACTGGTGGGAGAAAATATTTGCACAGAATATATCTGACAAGGGACTGATATCTAAAATCTACAAAGAACTCATACAACTCAACCAAAAGAAAACAAATAACTCAACTAAAAAATAGGACCTAAGTAGGCACTTCTCCAGTGAAGACGTACAGATAGCTACTTGTTCAAGGCACATGAAAAAAATCTTCATCATTATTTATCATCAGGGAAATGCAAATCAAAACCATAATGAGATACCACCTCACACCTGTAGGAATGGCCCATATCAAAATGTCTGGAAACAACCAGTGTTGGTGAGAATGTGGGGAAAAAGCACCCTCATACACTGTTGATGGAAATGATACAGGGCAGCATGGGGCACTAAAACTGGCCAAGGACACTGCCCAAATAGTTTACTGGTCACTGTCTGAGTTCTTCACCAGCATGCAGTATTGCAAGACTACTCAGGATCAGAGAACAACAATAATGGGATTTATTTAAAAAATCAAGGAAAACAAAGAGTTACTGAGGCCCAAAATGGCTGTTTACCTCACCCGAAGCAGTGTCCAGGGTTTTAAAGTCCTAAACACAAACGCTCCCAAGATAGCATCTTCCTGCCACTGAGGGCCTGGAGTGCGTGGCAGCCAGACTCCAGGCCAGTTCCAACTCACAAAGACAGCAGAAGACAGCAGACACCAGAGCTCCCCAGACGTGCCAGCACAGCACCAGACAAGCAACACTCAAAATAGCAGTAGCAGTGGTTGAATGACCAGACAAACAACCACACTCAAGCAGCTCAGTGAGTCGCCCAGCTCTGGGTCTTCATCTTCCTGCCAGGCTGTAACAGCAGCAAAATCGGGGACAGTTTCAGTCACTCAGCTACCTGCAAAGCCTCCAAACTTTTCCTCTCCGAAACTGGCCGCTGGAAGCCTCTCCACATTCTTCAGAGACCAGCAACAGCATTTTGGACGATCAGCATGGTGGGGGCGGAAACTGCTGACCCTGGAATCCCTGAAGATCTGAAAACAATGAAATCCTGAATCCTGAATCCCAAACACTGATTGCTGGGGGATGCTTCCGCAGTCCCTTCTATTTCTTATCAGAGTCTCCACCCTCCCCACTGATACTTTGTTCAAATTTTCCTTAGGGCTATCCATCCTCTCCAGCAACCCCCTCCAGGGTGTATTGTACCATCTGTAAAAGTCTTTGGTTTCAGCCACTGGTTACAGAAATGCAGACCAAGCCAGTCCCTATGGGAAGCAGTTTGGAGATTTCTCAAAATATTATAAACAGATCTACCATATGACAGGCAGTTCCACTTCTAGGTATCTAAGGAAAAAGAATTAGTACTGAAGAATGCAAAAACACTAATTTGAAGGAACATATGCACCCCTCTGTGCTCATTATGTAACCGGGCTGAGTCCAAAGTCCAGTGGAGGTTGTGCCCCCTGGAGGGGGTTTGCTGATGAGAATGAATAGCCCCAGGGAAAATGCTAAGTTTGCAATTTGGTGTGGAGAGTCTGAGGAAAAATAAAAGGGACTGAAGGCGAAGGGGAAGGCAGTCATCATGATGTAGGAATAGAGGAATCAGCTGCAGATAATGTAGCGGCCAAAATTGAGAGTTTGGAAATCAGACGCCACAAGTTTTTGAGCCGCCGGGATATAGAGTTTCGGATTGAGCGTTTTTTGGAATCTTTAGTGACTTTGGGACCAGTGACTTTGGAGGCTTTGCAAGTAGCCTAGCCGCGGAAATTGCTCCCAGCTTTGTCTTTACTGCAGCCGAAGGAAGAAGGCAGAGGCCCAAGCGGGAGCCTTCCTAAAATGCACGAGTGCAGTCTGTTGGGCCATCTGGCCACTGTAGTTGCTGTTTGCAGTGTTGTTGGCCTGGTGCTGTGCTGGGGCACCATGGAGGTTTCAGGAGCATCTCCAGTTGTGTTCTGTGTCATCCTTGTGAGTTGGAACCTGGCCTACACTGTGGCTGTTGTGTGTCTGCAGTAGAAGGAAGACGCCATTTTGGAAACCTGGCCTATTGTTTGGAAAAGGAGCTCCACCTCAGCAGTGGCGGGAGGACGCCACCTTTGTTACTTTTCTGGGACTTAAAGGACTGGACATTGCTTTAAGTAAGGCAAACGGCCATATGTTGACTTCAGTAATTCTTTGCTTTTCCCTGTTTGTTAAATAAATCCCATTGTTATTGTTCCCTAAGCCTGAGTAGTCTTGCAATTGTGCGCGTTGGTGCAGAACCAAGATAGTGCCTGGTAAGCAATTGGGGCACTGCCTTTGGCAATTTTGAAACCTCCTTTGCCTGGTATCAATTACATTAGTCAATTTATGGAAACAACCTAAGCACCCAAAGACAGGTGAATGGATTAGGAAGATATGATAAATAAACAATGGAATACTACTTTGCTATCAAAAGATGATAAATTCTTGCCATCTTTGACAACCTGCATAGAACTAGAGGGGAATATGCTGAGTGAAATAAGTCAGAAAGAGAAAAACAAATACTGGATGGTTTCACTTGTATGTGGAATACAGAGAAACAAAACAAAGGGTCAGTTAAAACCAAACCAATAACAAACCCTAGAAATCTGACTGTAGAACAGAGGCTACCAGAGAGGAATGGGGAGAGCAGAGAGTGGAGAGGGCATAATGCACTATGGTGAAGGCTTATATTGGAACATTTGTTGGTGGTGTGATGTGTACCATATACCTGAAGGACGTGTTCTTATACTTCTAAACATATATAGTATTGTAAAGCAATATTGCCTTGATAAAAAAATTTTAACAATAAAGAAGAAAATAAATAAGAAAAATTTTAAAATAGCACATTTAGAAACATTCTTAAATGCATATTTTTCTCACTATAAAAATCTTTTTTTAAAGATTTAATCTTTTTTTCAAGATTTATTTATTTATGCATACAAGAACTAGTGTCTAGGCCAGAGCTGTGGGGGGGTGAGAGGATTCACCAGAGACAGAGTGGGGAGCAGAACAGGCAGATTGACTGAAATACACTGCTGAGGGGAGCAGCAGGCAAGACAGGAGATGTCTGCTGCGCCATGTGGATCAGCTCCTTGGCCAGGGATCAAACTCATGCTGCAGTGGCTACAGATAGCTTCATAGGCTAAGACTTAACCTGTTGTGCCACCTGGGAGGCCCTGTGCGCTTATTTCTGTGAAAACATTTCGGACTATATAGAATTGTTAAGAAAATAAAAATTATTTTAGCAACCACAAAAAATTTTCAAAAAGAGAGATTAAAATTTTATTTAAAAAAATGAATTTATGAAAATTCAAATGCAAACCATAGTAGAAATTTTCTATGGTCATAGGTTGGGGAACTCCCATCTATCCCCATAAACCACTGCATTCCTTGTTAGCTAATGAAATAGCATTATATCTGCTGTGGGAAATGTGAGCATGTTTGTGTGTGTATGTGCCTTCAGAGTGAGGAGGGTGTCAGCTGATAAAAACTTTAGGATAAAGGAATGATAATTTCTTGAACAAGAAAACAGGTGCCACTTTCTCTTAGATTAAAGGGATTAATGGGCAGGCCTACAGAAAAACTTGATAGAGGAGATGAAAAACTGAAGCAGATTAAATGCAGAATGGCTAATTTTAAAACAAAAAAAAACTGCTCGTGAAAAATAAGGTATAATTTGGGGCCTCCCTGGTGGCCTAAGGGTTAAGTCTCAGAGCTATCACCACAACGGCTCACCACTACGGCCTAAGATGGCCTGAGTTCTATCCAGGCCAGGGAGCTAACCCACCTCTGGCCCAACAGACCTCTCCTGTCTTGCCCACTGCTCCCCTCAGCAGTGTATTTCAGCAGATATGCCTGTTCTATTTCCTGCTGTCTCCGGTGAATCCTCTGGCCTACACCCCAGTTCTGCTATGTAAAAACAAATAAAATCTTCTAAAAAGAGAGAATGAAATTACTTTAATAAATAAATAAATAAAAGTATAATTCATGGTCCACTTAGTTTCAGTCCATCAGGCAACATTCAACAATATTAGCTTGTAATAATAGATCAATTTGACAGAATATTTCCCCTTTGATTGAGATGTTTACCACCCAAGGAGTGGATCCTACAAAAGCAGTATTCCCAGTTCAGGATGGTGCTTCAGCAAATACATGCCCAGTCTTGAAATTCAGCTTTCTATGGAGATTATGTCAAATGTACATACTAAAATAAAGCTAAAAATATTGTCAGGTTGAGACCAGGTTCAGTTACTATGGCAAAAGACTTGGAAAAAGTTATATATCCTTAGAGAAGGCTTACCATGAATGCTTATCTTACCCTGAATAAAAATGAGTTATGCAGAGGAAGAATTCTGTATTATGCAAACACAACGGCTTAGCAATCTTGCTTCTGACATTGTCCAGGATCCATTTATCAGCATTACTCTGCATGTATTTCTAGGACTATAATGCACTAAAACCTATATAAAACCTATTCATGATTAGATCAGTTTTGTTTTGCCCTAGAAGATACATATATACTTGATGTAATGAATTGTATATAAAGTAAATATAAAGAACAGAAAAGCTTTACAATATAAATTTTACAATCCTTTTTACATTTGAGCAATTATTTACAGCTTAAAAGTATGACTAATATTTTTATTATGGGTGTGGCCCACAGCAAACAATGCAGAAGCAGGTCAGGGTTCAAAGTTTGAGGTTTTATAACATCCACTCTTAATTCTCACAATTTTCTGTAAAAATTAGGTTGGTTAAAGCAATTTAAATTTTTTAAGAAAATATCCCAAAACGTAGAATAAGCACCTAGTTTAAAACTACTGTCCTCAGAAAGAGTGAAAAATATTTTAGACAAATTTAGGAAAACAAAATCTAGGTTCAACATATTATTTAAATCAAACACAGAATACTAAAATAATTGTTTCTGATGACTCTCTCTTTTGTACATTTATAAGCAGACAGACACGAAGTGACTGAGGTTAAAGACTCTGGCATTTGATCAGTTCTGGACCGTATGGACATTTACTACAGGTAGGAGAGTAGAAGCCTACGCAGTCCCTATCCTTAAGCATTTAATCTCTAATTAAGAGGCATAGTATAGACAGACAACGATTTTTAAACATATAAGAAAGTGGTTATGTGTATCAAAAAAGTACAGGCTTCCCCCACCATCCAAAAGCACAGCAATTCCCCCTTATTCATGTTTTCACTTCCACAGCTTCAATTACCTGCTGTCAACCACAGTTCAAAAATATTATGTACAACAAGAGATTGTGTGGGAGAGAGGGAGATGAAGAAGAATACACAGAGAGAGGCCTCATTCACAAAGCTTTTGTGAATTCATAAACTTTAATTTATGAATGTCTATATGGACAAAACATAGTATTTATAGAGTTTGGTAGTATCCACAGTTTCAGGCACACAGCCAGGTGACTAGAATGTATCCTCTGAGGATAAAGACCATTCCTACAATACCTGTCCTAAGTCCAAATCACCTAACCTGAAGAAACAGTACCATTAATTTATATGAACATTTTTTAAGCTTCTCAGATTCCTTTTTTTGGAAAGGAGTCACCCCATATACCACATACAACCTAAAAAAACACTAGCATGTATTAAAAGAGGGAAAGAGAGGATAAATACCCAGGCTGCATAAAGCAATTTCCAGGGAAGCAGCTTCCCGACTCTGCCACACTCCCTACTCAGAATGAGCACTGTCTCAAAAAAACGTTCGCTATGTAGCAAATGTTGAATGCTGTCTTCACTTTTTGTCTTTTGTCATAAAGGCAAAAACCCTCTTAGGATTTCTTTTAGTTAGCAAAACAGCTACTGATGTAAATCTTTCACAAAGCGAAGTATGTTACTCAAGCATTTTTGGAGTGGGGTATGCCTGCATTATGAGTCAAAGAGAGAAAGTTAAATATGATTAGGAGCTGTTTTTTCCTTCACATACTCCAAAGGTTTAAGGGTTTTTATATTTTAGTTAGAAAACTAGGTATGATTTTTTCTTCTTTGAATTTGAATTTTTTAAAAGAGTATTTTTAAGAGTTTTCTGCCTTTTTTGAATTCCAAAATACGGATATTTCTCAATGATGACAATGATAATTACCTTTTATTGAGTCCTTATTGCAATCCTATATTTCCAAACATTTAATCTCCATTATCTGAAAAGTCCTCCCAGTAACCCCATGATATAAGTTCTGTTATCTTTGTTTACAGGTGAATAAATGAGGTTCAGAGAACTAATGTCATACCTACCAAGTCTCTGCTTCCTAAATGGCCATCTCCAGACACAAAGAGGTTCTCAGAGAATCCTGGCAGATTCCATTTGAGCCCTGCACTTGCTGCACTTTCCCTTGCCTCTATTTTAATTATGACATAATCTGCTAACTTTGGCCCACATTTCGGTTCATCTGTCTTCCTGGTAGCCTGGGATCTGACCACTACACGAGGATCGTATAGTGTCCAAAAAGTATACTGGCCTAAATATTGGGAACTATGAATGATAGCTAACTAAATGAGGAGGTTTTGTCTATTTTCCAAGCAATGAAGAAAGAGCATGACCTCTAAGATTTAAGGTGAGAAAAAAGTCATGGTTTTACTCTGTACTGTGGTTTCTGCTGCTGCCAAACCATATGTCTTGCTTTAACCTCACTGCAGTCCTGAGCATTAGATACTATTTATAGCCCCATTTTACAAATAAGGAAACAGAAACAGAGAGAGGCTTCCGGCCTAGATTTTGGTGAGACCAGTGCTATAGGTCATCATTATACCATGAAAATAAAGTGGAAAAAAGAAGCAGATCAAAGCAACCACCCACAGTGTCAGCTCCCTGCTCTGGACTGCTACTTACTTGTACCCCAGATGGACCCAGCACAGTCTGTCTTGTATTTTAAAACAGCTCATTCCTGTCTTATTTTCATAAATGGTTTTTTAAGCACTTTGAAAAAAGATATTTATCTTGCACAAAATTGTACCCTCAATATTAGGAGGAACTCAACAAATATTTGGTGAATAAGAGAATGAAGGGATATGTTGTAAGCCTAAAACTTGATATTGCATTTCAATTACACTTGAATTATATAAAAGATAATGAAAGTGTGAATAACTAAGTGAATGTAGCTGTTGTGTGGTAGGACTCCTTACCTCTTAACATATCAAATCTAAATTCCTTGATATTCAATAATAATGTAAGAAATTAGCCTGACCAGTTACAGTGAACAAACCTCTATATCATTCCCTTTACAAGAGCCAGCACCTAATTCTCATGATGGCAATAGATAGATACTAAGGAGCAGAGTTAGAAGTCAAACCCTGTTAGCCTCACACCTAAATCTGTGCATCCTATCCCATGGTGGCCCCCAGCACTACCTGTCCACTGAAACTGTGTTCCTACCTCTTCCTTGGGCACACATCCTGTTACACAGGTATCTTTATCCTTCTATCCAGCCTTTCTCCCTTTTTCTCGCTCTCTCTCCCACCTTTCCTTCCTGGCCCTATTCACAGATGAAAAGCATAGCCCTACTTGATTTGGTTTAAAAAGTACCATAAGACCAGCTTGCCCCTAACAGCTCCTGCATAGTTCCACCTCAGCACTGCCATGTTGATAGCTAAAAGATTTTTACTTGATCTTTTTCAGATTTTTGTCTATCTGGGGGCCTCGCTGGTGGTGCAAAGGTTAAGCACTGCGCTGTGGAGCTGTGGAACTGTGGGCAGTGGTAACGCAAGTTCAACACCCAGCTGGGGAGATTCCCATATGGCGTAGCAGACCTCTCCTGTCTCGCCCGCTGCTCCCCTCAGCAGTGTATTTCCACCGATCTGCCTTTTCTGCTCCCCACTCTGTCTCTGGTGAACCCTCTCGCTGCCTCACACCTCTGGCCTGTACCCCAGCTTGTATGCATAAATAAATCAATCTTTAAAAAAAAGATCTTGTCTATCTGAAATGTCACTATCAGAACCAATTCTTTGAATTAGAAAATCAGTTCCGGAGTGACGTCATCAACATGGCGGTGAAGGGACACTAGTATCAACTCTCCCAAAAGACAAGCCGCCTATAAAGAGACATCAGCCAAACCCAGAGAAGATCCAGAAACGCTACATAAATCTAACACCCTCACGGGTGAGTAGAACTTGGAAAGAAGCTAAAAAGACTGATTAAGGAGAAGAAAGAATCACCAGATCCCCTCTCCCCTCCCTCCAACACAAAACCGGACCAGGAGACCAAGATGAGAGGCACCTGAGGAAACCCGGAAGAAAAAAAAAAAAAAAAAGG